>OY757945.1:53927906-54141301 GCA_963585895.1 Sepioteuthis lessoniana | reverse complement strand
ATAGAAGTAAATTGCGTAATCATAGATGGGATCCTAGTAGGTGCTACCATCTCAGGCCAGAGTGGGCCTAGGAGCGATGGCAATGGAGGGGTACTTCGCATTCCCCAAAGCTCCAGCACTACTGGAACATCACCATAAAATTATTTGTCATATCAGGACACTTATTGGGCGGAGGTTTACCCCTCTACAGGAATGCAGTCGGTGTTTTCTACAGCCTACCCCCCCTATCCG
Source organism: Sepioteuthis lessoniana (assembly GCA_963585895.1). Classification (NCBI taxonomy): domain Eukaryota; kingdom Metazoa; phylum Mollusca; class Cephalopoda; order Myopsida; family Loliginidae; genus Sepioteuthis; species Sepioteuthis lessoniana. The sequence goes on along the minus strand of OY757945.1, from coordinate 54,141,070 downwards.
CCAGGGCAATGCTATGTGGAGAATCGTTTGATTCATACATAACCCAATGGTATTAGCGAAATCTGAAAATGCAAAGAGCCTCCAGGATTTGAACTCAGGTCACCGGGTCCATTTCTTTCGACGATAACCGTTGTGCCACGAACGAATTATAGTTTTTCGATTATGAAGAAAAGTTAAAAAAATGAAATAATCCAAATTTGATGAATTTACTATGAAAGTCGACGTTGAACGTTTCGGTTATGTTAACCTTCTTCAGGACTTAAAATTCATGATAAGTGTTGTTAAAATATTGATGGATATTGATGAAATAGCAAGAGAAAAGAAATTATGTATCGATCGTCGGACAGTCGATATTCGGTTGACACTCTCACCATATCTATCTATCTATCTCTCTCTCTCTCTATATATATATATATATAGAGGTATATATATATATATATATATATATATATATATATATAGAGAGAGAGAGAGAGAGAGAGAGAGAGAGAGAGAGACTTAGACAAAAAAGACAGACAGACAGACTGCCAGAGCGGATAGAGAAAGAAAGAGACGAACGGAGCGTGTGTGTGTGTGTGTATATATATATATATATATATATATATATATATATATATATATATATATATATGTGTGTGTGTGTGTGTGTGTGTGTGTGTGTGTGTGAGAGAGAGACACACACAAAGAGAGAGAGAGAGAGAGAAACTGAAAAGTTTGATAAGCATCGCTCGATAAAAAAACTGATTAAAGTCAAAGAAATGGGATACTAGAGGTTATGATAGAATTCCAATTCACAAACTGAACTGGTTGACCGGTGGGGACCACAGTAGGTGGGTACCTATTCCACCAACCCCAGCACACAACTTTAATGACAGACAGGACAGCAAAATTATGAAAATGCAAATCTCGCCAGAATTTGGGATTTAATCAAAACAACTCTCACCAAAAACAATTTCCAATTTTTTTTTTTTTTTTTATAATCAACCAACAATAATTGGTCAATTTCAATTGGAAAGAAATAAGAAATCTCCACAAATTATCTATCCTAATAAGAATCCCATCATTTGTTCTCTTAATGAATAATTGGATCGATTACTTCCCCTATCACCGGACAACCAGACAGTTAAGTAACAAGCTGAGAAAAGGAATCTTAAAAAAACATTGCATCAGATTGCGTAAGATTAATTCTACCTCATGGAATCACTAGAGCTTCTTATTTCGTTCGCTATTCTCAACAAACATTTGATTAAAAGAAAATCTTAAGGTTGGTATTGAAAACAACACCACAACAATAAAAGATGATGTTCTTCAACTGAAAATAATTTTTCAAAATTGGTTGGTTGGGTTTTACAGTGTAGCAGAAATAACTTCGTATATGGCGCGTAAATTAATTTGACCGTTATGGTCGTCGCATATTTTCACCCAATGAGGATGACTTATTGCCAAATTTCCTAAAACGTGGTGCGATAGACAACAACTATGGAAGGCAGTAATTACTGGGGATACGGTTACAAGACTTAGCATTCCTATCCGAGGTCGCGGTTAATCACCTGAAGAAGGCCAGAGATGAAATTTGGCCGAAACGTAGTGAGAAGACACAACAACAAAAAAAACTATCAAGATGAGGACAAAAAGTCCGCAATATATAAAAATTAATTCTCAGTTCATACTTAGTTGCAATATAAATGTTTTAAGAGCTAATATATCATAGTTCACAACCATTTTTAACATGATCTAAAACAGATTTATTTGACTCGTATATAGAGTGGTAGTACCTGTAACGAGCCTAAGTAATCAGAATGATGAGGAGCCTCTATACACAGGGTTGCCATCTTTTTTTTGGGGGGGGTGTCTTATCCTTCTGGCAAAAAAATATAGCGTATTATTAGCCAACCCCCAACATATATCCTTTGTAAACCATTACTGCTTCTAGAGGTGACCGTGGTGTAATGGTTATCGTCGTAGGAATTGGACACGGCGACACGAGTTCAAATCCTGGACGACACTGATTGGATTTCACATAATACCCTTGGGAAAGGTATGAATCCAATTATTCTCCCTCCAGCTATGGGTAAATAATAGGGCAGACTGAGTTCTTCAGCCTTCTAGTCTAGGAGAAGGAAAACTCAGAATTCAAACCTGTTAAACTCCGCTTAAAAATTGACCTTGTGTCATTCCTATATTTATTTATTGCTTCAAGCAACTGTTCTTAATGCAAATGATTTGTTATATCTCCTAGGGCATCTCCACAATTTACTATCTTCTCACATCAGTCTTCAAATTTTTTTAATTAAAAAAAAAAAAAAAAAAAAAAAAAAGGAGAGAGAAAGTGAATCTTTGCATAGAACACATACATTATCAATCCAATATCTACATACAGATGAAATTCTATTACGTCAGTCATCCGATAATTCCGCAAAATGCCCCCTTAAAATCTTTTTCTTACCATTATTTTTGAACGTCATCGAATTTAATCTTAATTTTTTAAAACAATATTGCCGTTAGAATAATATATTTTTGGAATAAATTGTCTATTAGCAAAAAATCCAATTAGTTTGCAGACAGTTTTTGAAATCTGTCTTAACAGTAAATTTCCAGTTCAAAGTGAAATATTGAAAAAAAAGTGTCTACCATAATTAGAAATTCGATTAATTATTTTGCAAGCTTCAATTAAATCACCTCTCATTCTAGTAAACTAGTTAATCCTAATTCCCCTAATCTCTCTATAACTGTAATCTTACTTTTTAAAATATTTTGGTTACTTTGCTGTATATTCCCTCCAATATTTCACTCCAATTTCCATGTGTAGATACTGGAGCCCAGACATGAGTAACTTGGGTTTTATAGTTATTTAAAACAACATTTACCTCCCTTGGAAATAATTTTTTTAATGGAGTGATAGCGCGTAAAATGCTTTGCCTTTAAAATTTAACCGATCTTTTCAGTGTTATTTTATTTCAGACAATAAAATATGCCGCTGTTAATTCTACATCATATTTGTTCTTTACAAGAAGTAAGATTTACTTTTGCTTTATTTATCATCACGCCCGTCTTATCCCCAACCATTTTACGCTTTGAATAAATCGATATTCTAAAGCGTTTTTTTTTTTGTTTCTTCAACACCGATCGTCACAAATGAACCCCTTTTGAGATATTAATTGTTTTGCATTCATTTTTTAACTGTTTGTACACGCTTGCGTGGAGAGTGGTAACGTTTTTCTATTACATCATACCAAAGTTTCAAGTAGCCATATACTCTATAGGAGTGTAACTCCTATATTTTAAAATGGCTATTATGCCACTTGTTCCCGAAACAAAGATGGCAGACGTCAGTATACTAATCAGTCTCGAGAACCTATTGGCCAGGAGAAGCACGTGGTTAGTGCTCAAAACTACGTCCGCAACTTCAATTTTCTCCCGCGTTTTTGGAGCCCACTCCATGACAAGAATTTTCTATAAATACTCTAATCTTCCAACACTCACCCTTTTTTTCATAATTTCACTTGGAGTGTCAACACAGCTCTCTTTCACATTTTCACTTACAGGGTCAACACACTCTTTCCAGTGTGACTTCCAGAGAGAACACTCAATTTTGACTAACAGAGTCAATACACTCTTCCTCTTTTTACATTTGACTTCCGACACGAAAAAGTATACTCCATGTAACCATTCTCTACCTTGTTATACTTTATCGGTGAGACTTTTTTCCAACCTCGAACACAGGAATTTCGTCAAACCACAGAAAGAAACAAACAGTAGAAATACTTAGACAACACGCATAGGACACTTTTGTTAAATAGTCCTTTTTTGTAGTATTAGTGTTAGTCACACTCACACACTCAGAGAAATATTTAAGAAACAAAATGAGAACAGTAATGTTTTGAAATGTTTCATTGCATGTATTGTTGAAATATAAATTTGAATTTGTTTGTACCGCTTTTTTTTTTTTTTTTTTTTTTTTTAAATGTTCTTTTTGTCCGCGTCTTTTACACACATCATTTGCTTCCTTTGCCTTTTTCAAATATGCTAACATAAATTGTGGGGGACAGTTGCTATAATACCATAATAATGATATTATAGCGACGGCCACGGGGGGACCCAATATATTCAAACATGTCCCCCTACACTCACATGCATAAAAAATCTTTCAAATTCTATTTAATATTTAATGATGTCTACAAAGTTGCATACAGTGTAACCCTGATATAAGAGAAACCCGAATATAAGAGATTTTATCTAGTCACAAATTAGAGCCTGTGTTACCTAAACAAAATAGACCAAAACCGGATATAAGATAAACCCGGATGTAAGAGACTTCTTCTCCGGTCCCGATAACTCTTATATCCGGGTTACACTGTATGTAAAAAAACAAAAAAAAAAAAAAAAAACAAAAAAAAAAACAAATATAAATTTCAAAGTATTACCTACTTCATTACTTTGAAATTTTACTTGTCAATGCATACAAAAAAAATGAATTATTATTATTATTATTATTATTACTTCTATCACACCATCTGGTTGGTTGGTTGGGTTTTATGACATATCAACTATTGTAGGTTATTTAATGCCAAATCCATTTTTATACATATAAACAGTTCTAGTTCAAACAATTTAGTTTACTATAAGTCATTTGTTTGCCCTCATGGCCTAGTGGGTAAAGTGTTCGCCTAATGGTCCAGGAGGCCTGGGTTCAATCCCAGGTTGTGTCATACCAAAGACTTTTTGAAATTGGTACTTGATACTTCCTTGCTTAATACTCAGCAATATAAGATACGTATCAAGGGTAAAGTGGAAAGGAGTAGCGCCCTTCCTTACACCTCAGTGTAGTAGCTATTGAAAATGGAGCCTTCTGGTCGCCCTCGACTACGGTCGCCAACTTTACTTTTACTTTTAAATGACAAAGTTCTATTTGAGCCATAGATAGTACCCTATCAGGTGCTACCACTCATGGCCTAGTGGGTAGAGAGGTGCCCGTGGTGTAATGGTTAGCGTCGCAGGATATGGACACGGTGACACGAGTTCAAATCCTGGACCTGACTGATTGCATTTTACATAGCACTAATACCCTTGGGAAAGGTATGAATCCAAAATATTCTCCCTCCTGCTATGGGTAAATAGTAGGGCAGACTAGGTTCTTCAGCCTTGATGAGGCAACTAGGAGAAGGAAAACTCTGAATTCAAACCTGTTAAACTCCGCTTAAAAACTGACCTTGTGTCATATTGTGCCCGAGCGGAGGGGTTGGTAAATATGATCAGGTGCTACCACTCCAGGCTAGAATGGACCTGGGATCGATGGCAATGAAGAGGTACTCCGCATTCCACAAAGCTCCAGTATTACTGGAGCCTCACCATCACGGTATATTCTACAGCTCCAGCCGTTCGGGGAGGTAGTCTTACCTCTCTGCAGAGATGCAGTCGACGACTTCTATAGCTCCAGCCGACAGGGCATACCCCACCTGATTAAGCACATGTATGATTTAAAAAAAAAAAAAAAAAAAAAAATGAAGGAAAACCAATATCTCAAAAGCAGTTTATTTGCAACGATTAGTCTCAATGGGAAAAGAATTTTAGAATATCAAAATCTAAATTGGGGTGTAATAGTAAAAATTCACCAAGATTTCGACATCATCATAATCATACTGACATCCGTCCCTATCAGCCACCCCTCTAGTCTATATCCATTGTCTGCCACACAGAGCTGATGTCAGTCTTTGCTGGTCGGCCAACACTGGTGTGTCCATGTGTTGGAGTCCACAGGAGAAAGTCACTTATAAGTTCGTTCTTACTTCTCTTGCTTGTCTTGTTTGGATGTTTTCCGAGATGGGAGGTAAGTGGCCTTACAGCTGCTGTTTCGACAGGTGCTGCTTCAAAGATTTGTTCAAAACAGCAGGTTTTGGTTTGGTTTCTTTGTTTAATGGCATATCAACCTTAGTAGGTTATTTAAAGCCAAAGCCATTCTCCTAGAAGAACAGTAGTTGTACAATTTAACCCATAGCTGGGAGGATAAGGAGGTTCATACCTTTCCCATGGGTATTTGTCCGAATGTGAACGTAATAGCGCGACTGGAGTTCGAACTCGCTTACTACGATTACACAGTCCAGCACCTTAACCATTACGCCGTGAGGACACCCCGAGAGCATTGTGTAGCACCCATGAAGCATTTTCTCTGAATTCACGTTTTATTCTATCAAAAATATCAAATCTACACTTTAATTTTTTTTTAGAATCCAAAATTTTAAAAAAATGATGAAATAAAATTTCAAAAAAGAAAAAATCTTTATTTACAAACTAAAAATCGTATATACAAAAAAAATGTTTGAAGACAAAATCTTACCGTCTCTATGGCCACTTCTGATATTGAGTTTTTTTAGTACTGTTGGATCAAATGTTTTTTGTCCGATCAGCTTCTTCTCTGAGGAGAAAAAAATAAAAAAATAGAGTTATACTAACTGTTTGGACGCCCGGAGATATTTCTCGACAAATGGTTTCAAAACCTACCCTCCACCTCCAGAAATAAAGCAAGTCAAACATTTCATAAAAAAATAAAGAGAGATCTAAACATTTAGACTAGGCGCTGAATCTGACACGATCACTCATGTGGACATAGGCTGGACTAGTTCCGTGTCGAGAAAAACTAAATTTTGCGACCAATAATAAATGAGAGAAAAGTCTGAAACTTTGCTTACGTTGGAGTCTGGCCGCTCTTGAAAAATAACTAATAAGCAATCAGTCAGTCACTATTATTGACCAAACATCTCTCTCATACACCCCAAACCAAGTAGGTAGGTAAGTTTATAACCAAAATAACTAAAAAGACAACACAAATACGAAAAATAAATTTTCATTACAATGAATCTTGCATTCATCACCTTCTTCTTAATATCACAATTATTCCTTTTTCACGTTTCTCATATTTCTGAGTTTATGCTGCAAACATTAATTTTATTTCATGTCGTTCGTGGATCTTTAGGAAACTTCTTTTGATGCATTCCCTTTCACATTGGTTGGCGGGTTTTAGAATATGCAGTATCTCCAGCAGAGAGGTAAGGACCCTCCAAAAGAGTTGTCCTGAGTACAACACTAAACTGCTAGGTTTGGTTGGGTTTCATGGCATATGAACCATTGTAGGTTATTTTATGCCAAATCCTCTTTATACATATATATTAAATATATAGGATTTGGTTTGGTTGGATTTATGGCATATCAACCATTGTCGGTTGGTTTGGTTGGGTTTTATGGCATATCAACCATTATAGGTTATTTAATGCCAAATCTTCTTCATACATATATATTAAATATATAGGATTTGGTTTGGTTGGATTTATGGCATATGAACCATTGTAGGTTATTTAATGCCAAATCTTCTTCATACATACATATTGAATATATAGGATTTGGTTTGGTTGGGTTTATGGCATATCAACCATTGGAGGTTGGTTTGGTTTTATGGCATATCAACCATTGTAGGTTATTTAATGCCAAATCCTCTTTATACATATATATTAAATATATAGGATTTGGTTTGGATGGATTCATGGCATATCAACCATTGTAGGTTATTTAATGCCAAATCCTCTTTATACATATATATTAAATATATAGGATTTGGTTTGGATGGATTTATGGCATATCAACCATTGTAGGTTATTTAATGCCAAATCCTCTTTATACATATATATTAAATATATAGGATTTGGTTTGGATGGATTTATGGCATATCAACCATTGTAGGTTATTTAATGCCAAATCCTCTTTATACATATATATTAAATATATATGATTTGGTTTGGTTTTGAAAATTGTTAGTATCAGATAAAATACTTGATACCTTATGACTAAATTATTTGTATTAAGAATAGTTACTTGAAGCTCTAATTGTTTACTAAGGATTATTATTATTATTAGTTACTTGAAACCATTTAACTGTGTGCAAATTATTTGTATTAGATAAGATTACTTAATATCACACGAGAGAAAAATCTCTTAAGAAACAAACACAAAAATGTTTATTCGATTCGTTAACCTCTAAAGCATAAAATAACCCTAAACAGGTTGATATGTCGTTAATACGAATCAATTGCTAGCTAAGAAGACAAAGAGAGATTTGATCTCTCGCTATGAACAAGACCGAATATTCCTATTCAATAATCAGCAAGACTTACTGCCGACCTCAGCTGCGGTGAACTTTATTTAGTGTAACCTTTAAGCTGCATCTACAAACAGAATTATGCATTGGGCGTGAATTGTAATCATAAAGAGGAAACTAATTTTTCATTTCAATGTTATTAAACAATTAGGCACACCACAACAGATAATTGTCACTTACTAAGTTTAATTTGCCTCAAGGCTAGAAGTGTTGGGCACTTAATGAAAATTAAACGAAAAATTAAGCCACGCGAAGTGCCCAATCCTCAAAAAATATTTGCATAATAATATGGCATTGAGCAGATGTCGGAATAATCAAAAAGTAATAAAAATAAGGGCTGAATGCTGAACAACATGACAAACATACAATGGGTGTTTATTTTGTAATTCATGAAAAATATTTAAAGATAAAATTTTGAAAACACTTAAAAAAAAAAAAAAAAAAAAAAAAAAAAAAATCAATCTAACCCGACTTAGAAAATTTTATGTCGTATATAAAATACGTGATGCATTCAATAAGTTTCAAGACTTTTTTGTATAGACATTTAAAATTGTCGTAGACTCTTGAAAATTCACTATGTTATTGCTATACATCTTATGAGATAACTGACCAATTTTTATGATTTCAGTTTCAAATGAACAGCTACAGCAGCAATTGGAATACACCCTTCTAAAGCCCGATTGTCACAGCTGGTGAATTTCAAAAATGCAATCTGACACTTTAGAAGAACGATATGCAATAGAATTGTTTTAAACTTGGAAAAAATACTACAGAAACGTATAAAATGCTTCAGACTGCTTTTGGAGCATCTTGCATGAATCGAGCATCAGTTTTTGAGTGGCATAAGAGATTCAAGGAAGACAGTGAATCTATGAGGGATGATGAGAGGTGTGGGAGGAGTAAGGAAGTCAGAACACCAGAGCCAGAGGGGACCTGGGAGCGATGGCAATGAAGGGGTACTCCACATTTCCCAAAGCTCCAGCATTACAGGAACCTCACCATCAGATTGTTTAGTGTCATTTCTAGGACACTCGTTGCGGGGGTCTTACCCCTCTGCAAAGAAGCTGTCGGTGTATTCTACAGCCCCAGCCGACTGGGCAACCAAGATTCTTAAGAAAACCGAGGTCAAATAAACTTCCAGTTCAACATCCAAACTCATCTTTTTAGAAAAAAAAAAAAAAAAAAAAAAAAAAGATCGGTATATGCAACTTGCTTTTTTTCAACCAATGAGTTAGCGAAAGCCATTCTTGTAGAACAGAAGTTATGATATTAACCAATAGCTAGAAAAAATAAAGAGGTTTAACAGCTTTTCCAATGGTTTAAGTTTGAAAGTGAACGTAATAGCGCAACTGGATAGGTTTGATTTCTTCATTTCATGAAATGTCAACCTTTGTTGATAATTCAATGCGAAAGCCATTCTTGTAGAAGAACAGAAATGGAGCTATTTGCCTCTTAGATGACGGAATTCATGACGTTCACAAGAGTAAACGTAAAGTTGGCGGCAATAGTCGACGGTGACCCGAAGGCTCCCTTTTCAATAGCTACTACACCGAGGTATACAGGAGGGCGCAACTCCTTTCCCTGGATTGCTTCACTTTACTCTTGATCCATACCTTATAATGCTTAGAGTTAAGCAAGGAGGTGGCAAGTAACATTTTTTGACTCTTGGTATGACTCGACCTGATATTGAATCCCAGTCTCCCGGGCTATTGGCGATGGACACCGGTCCATTGGTCTAGTGGGGAGAGTTTTCGCCAATTGCCTGGGAGATCAGGGTTCAATCCCAGGTGGCTTCATACCAAAGACTAAAAAAAAAAAAAAAAAAAAAAAAAAATGGTACTCGATACTTTATATTTAGCATTATAAGGTATGTATCAAGGGTAAAGTTGAGCAATCCAGGGAGAGGGGTAGCGAAAAAGGAAACCTTCGGTTTTCCCAAGGGTATTAATTCGAAAATGAATTATTGGAGTTCGTACCCGCTCACTACGATGTCACAGTCCTACACGTTAACCACTACACCACGAGAATTTCCTCCGAACCCATTTTAGAACTCAAGGACTTATCGTTAGCAGTGCACGTACGAACGAACCTAGTTTTTTATGAGAGGAGACAGACCTTGGCCAGAGATTTGAAAACAGGTAAAAATTCTACACGGACACCTGTTCAAGTTCACTAGGAAAAAATTTCTGTAACTTTTTTTCCTCGTAATTTGAACTAATTAGACCGCCAAACTCAATTTTTTTAAATTTTCATTTTTATTAGTGGGGGGGGGACACTTTTACATTTTCGTTTAATGTAGAATGATCACCCATTTCCAGAACAATTAACGTTGGAAAATATAAATAACCAGACCGGTTGAATTTTTTTTTTTGGCTGGGGGGGGGGTCATTTTTAATATTTGTTCGGGAAGTGAGGGATCATTCAACATTGAATTAGAAAGTGAAAGGGAACCCAACTTCATTTATAAAATCGAAGTTTTTATGTCGAAAAATAAAAACTTTTTCAAATGAGTTTGATTAGTTGGTTGGGTTTTATGGCATATCAACCTTTGTAGGTTATTTAATGCCAAATCCATTTTTATACAAATAATCTGTTCCATTTCAACCAATTCAGTTTTGTTTAAGTACTCAGTTTAAATGTAAGTACACAGTTTAGTTCTATTTTACCCATAGATAGGACCCTATCAGATGCTACAACTTTTGGCCAGAGTGAACCTGGGAGTGACGGCAATGAAGAGGTACTCAGCATTCCCCAAAGCTCCAGCATTACTGAAACCTCACTATTATATTGTTTAGTGTTATATCCCAGACACTCGTTGCAGGGTCTTACCCTCTGCAGAGATTCAGTCGGTGTATTCTACAGCTCCAGCCAACTGGGCCATAAGACACTCGTTAGGGAGAGTCTTACCCCTCTGCAGAGATGCAGTCGGTGTATTCTACAGCCCTAGCCAACTGAGGCATAAGACACTCGTTAGGGAGAGTCTTCTTCCTCTGCAGAGATTCAGTCAGTGTATTCTACAGCCCCAACCAACTGGGCCATTTATACGAGTTTGAGGATTTAATTAGTTTACAGGAAAAATGCGAGAAAATTAACGAGAACAATGAATATCTCCAAAACAATTCATTCACAACAAACAATAAAATAAATTTTTTTTAAATGTCTGGGATAAGTTGAGTGTAATAGTAAAATAAAACTATTAAAAGCTACTGTTAAATAAAAGATAAAACTGACGACATTTTGGTTTTTCGTGTTTTCAATGATGCGAACGACATAAGATTTGTATCGCTTGAGGCGCGAATTTGTAGACAACAGGATGTAAATGGTAAAAAAAAAAAAAAAAATATGGGAAGGTCTAACTTACCGCCTTCGTCCAAGTCAAAATCATCTCTGGAGTATTTTTCAGTGCCATATGCAATGAATACGGTGTCGTCCGTAAAGAAGTCTGCTAGGGTTGATACCTGCAGGGAAAAAATCATTGAATTAATTGAGGGGGGGATGGTATTGTAATTAAGAAAGAAACTATAAAATGAAACAGGAAGTGAGAAAATGTAGTGGTGTCCTCTCTCTCCCCTGTTACCTCTCTTTCTTGTTCTTGTAACAATTTTCACTCTCTCTCTCTCTCTTTCTATATATATATATATATATATATATATATATATATATATATATATATATATATATATATATATATATAGAGAGAGAGAGAGAGAGAGAGAGAGAGAGAGAGAAAGAGAGAAAATTGTTACAAGAACAAGAAAGAAAGAGAGATAACAGGGGAGAGAGAGAGGACAATATAAAGAAAGTGAGAGAGGAAAAATGGTAACAAGATCAAGAGAGAAGGGAGGATAGAGAGAGAGAGAGCAATCAAAAAGAGAGAAGGAGCAATATAGCTCTCTCTCTCTCTCTATATATATATATATATAGAAAGAGAGAGAGAGAGAGAGAAAAATGTTACAAGAACAAGAAAGAAAGAGAGATAACAGGGGAGAGAAAGAACAATATAAAGAAAGTGAGAGAAAAAATGGTAACAAGATCAAGAGAGAAGGGAGGGTATATATATATATATATATATATATATATATATATATATATATATATATATATATATATATATATAGAGAGAGAGAGAGAGAGAGAGAGAGAGAGAGAAAGAGAGCAATATAAAAAAAGAGAAAAACGTCCAAGTGTGAAAAAACAATATTATGGAAGTTCAGAAAAAGGGAAAAAAAATGGGACAGAAGCAGGACACCGGAAAATAAAACAAAATAAAAACATCCTGACATATAAAGGTTTTAACCCAACACCGGGTAGCAAGAATAAACAGTTAAAACACCAGAAAATGTAAAATAAAATAGAAACTTGAATTACCACATCATCTCCAGAATCTCCCGACCCCAGGCGCATGCGCAAAAAATCAATACCACAAAGAAACCCTACCATGGAAATGTCATTATTAGGCACTTCTATTTAGGTAACAGTGAGCAAGCTAGTCATGCAAATCAGTCACAAATGAGTTTGGTTTGGTTTAGTTTTATGGCATATCAACCATTCTAGGTTATTTAAAGCCAAATGAATTTTTATACGTATAAACAGTTCTATTTCAAACAATTCAGTTTAACATAAGTACACAGTTTAGTTCTATTTGACCCATAAATAGAACCCTTTCAGGTGCTAGCCGTCCTGGCCAGATTGGGCCTGGGAACGATGGCAATAATGGGGTGCTCCGCATTCCTAAAGCTCCAACATGACTAGAGCCTCACTATCAGATTGTTTAGAGTCATATCGAGGACAGTCGTTAGAAGGAATCTTACACCTCTCCGGAGATGCAGCCTGTATATTCTACTATTCCAGCTGACTGAGCCAGTCGCAAATGAGTAGCAAGTTCGGTCTCGTCGAGGCGCCCAATACTTCTAGCGATTGGCGTAACGGTTATCGACGTAGGAAATAGAATTGGTGACAAGAGTTCAAATCCTGAGCGAGGTTGCTTGCGTTTCACTTCGCGGTAATGTCTTCGGGAAAGGCATTTGTGGATAAATTGTAGGATAGACTGTTCTTTAGCCCTAGGTAGGCAATCAGTCTTGGAGAAGGACAATATAAAAATTGATAACTCCGCCAGCATTGCTGCAGAATACGCCGACTACACCCCAGCAGAGAGGTAACTCTCATCTTAAGAATTTCCAGTATACGACACAAAACTGCATCTGATGGTGAGGCTACACTCTTGGAGATTTGAGGAATGTGGAGTACTCCCCTATTGGCATGACTCCTAGGTTCACTCTGACCCAGAATGGTTGTACCTGTTAGGGTCCCATCTTGAGGTTAAACAGAACTAGTGTCCACGGTATGACGCTAAACTGCATCTGATGGTGAGGCTCAACTCTTGTTGTTTTAGGGAATGTGGAGTACCCCTTGATAGCCATGACTCCCTCGTTCACTCTGGCCTGGACTGATGGTAATTACTAGGGTCCTATCTCTGAACCAAAAAGAACTGTTTAGTTATTTACTAAGGATTATTATTGGTTATTTAAAACTAAACAGTCGTGTGTAAATCATTTGTATAACTGGAATACTTGATCGATAGAATTACTAATGTTGAATTGGAATACTTGAAACTATTTGACTGTGTGCAAACAAATGAGTTCTAACAAGTTATTTACAAATTATTCACTTACATATATATACTTCAGAGTCAGAATTATCCTGACGATCTAGTAGGTGAAACCTAGGTAGATTACTTCTGGCTCTGCGGGTATCCGAATTTCATACTACTTAGTGTATTTAGCACTATTGCGTTTAACTTAAGTGATGCTGTCGATGTTTTTCTTTTGACTTGGCATTGCGATATTGGTTGATTATTTTCAAACAATATGAATAAACCGGCCCATTAGTCTTGTGGGTAGAGTGTTCGCCAATTGCCCGGCAGATCGGGGTTCAATCTCAAAGATTTAAAAAAATGGAACTTGATACCTCCTTTCTTAACCCTCAGCATTATAAGGTACTTATCAAGGGTAAAATGGAGCAATCCAGGGAAAGCAGTCGCGTCCCCTACACCTCGGTGTAGTAGCTATTGAAAAGGGAGCCTTCGGGTCGCTCTCGACTAAAGGGAGACAACTTACTTACTTCATGAATGTTTCTTGTCTTTTTTTTTTCTTTTTTTATTGAAAATTTCCCCCAGATATCAGTTTGTGTAAAAAAATTTTATTTACAAATTGTATCATCTAGGTTTTTTCACACTGTCAGAATTCTAGAATAGATATTAAATAAATATTATATATATATATATATATATATATATATAAACAGGGTTTGGCATTAAATAACCTACAAGGGTTGGTATGCCATAAAACCTACCTACCTTAATTGATTTTACGTTACATACTCACATAGATGTTGCTGTTGTGTCAGAAGTGACTTTTCACTATTAAATGCTTTTTTGATATCTGTGACCCGAGTTCAAAACCTGAAAAAGGTTGTTTATGCCGATGCGCTTGAGAAAGGTAGGAATCCATTAGTTCTCCCCAGCTATGAGTAAATAGTAGGGCAGGCAGAGCTCTTTAGACTTGATTTGGCAAATAGTAAAGGAGAAGGAAAACTCTAAACTCAAATCAGCTTTACTCCGCGGAATAGAAAATGACCTTGTGTCACTTCCTTTTCGTTGTGGAGGGGTTGGGTAAATACATATTGCTGAGTAGCGAGTTTCATCCTCACTCGGTGCTCTTTATTTTGCCCTTGTGCCAAATATAAGCTACAAATAGTCTTTAAAGATTTAAAGTCAAGTCACGTTTAAAACATTGGTTTGCATTAGACTACCGAGGTTAAGCAACAGTGAGCCTGGTCATGACTTAGATGGGTGACTACTTAAAAGCAGTTGTCACCAAAAACAATCTGAGGTTTGTATGTCAGATTAAGCAAATATTGACAAATTCTATAAACAAGTGGTTTTCAAATTTTCCCATATAGATGAAAATGAAATTTTATTGACACACTTTTATACAAATATAAAAACTCTTGGACCCCCATATAAATAATGATGAAATCTCGAGGACTCCCATGTGAATAGAAATAAAATCTCTTTGTTCCCCATGCAGATAAAAATGAAATATCGTAGATCCCAAAGCAGATAAAAATGAAATCATTTGGATCCCCGTATAAATAAAGATGAAATTTCTTGGATCCCCATATAAACCAAAATGAAATCTCGTAGACCTGCATATGTTGCATAGCCGTATAATACATATACAACTAAACACATATACATCTACATGCGGAAACAAAATCAATGATAATGACGAACGAAACACACTTCTTTAGAAAAATATACCTCTCAGACTTTATTCGAAATGATTACGAAAGGGTTACGATTTATGTCAGAGGTAAGTTGGAGACTGAACAAACTGCAACATATTGACCCCCAGTTCCTTTGTCTTTAGCAGCACTTCTTTCTCGTACTGCTGGGCTGCTCAATAGGGGGTCCTGAGGGCCCATAGCCATTTGCTGGGTGCTGGTTCTCTCTACAGCATCTTATCTCCAACTAACTCCAAACTCCAAATAACTGAACCTGCCTGTGGCCTCGGGTTATATAATTGTTTGAAATCCACCTGCTTCTTATGGGCGTCACATCTGCACCCAATTCAACCCGTCCACAGTCAAGGTTATACCCTGATATCATCAACCGGATGCACCTGTTCCTTGATCGACGGCTGGGTCGGAGGTCAATATGTTACACATATGAACAAAAATGAAATCTCGTAGACCTCCATAGAAATAAAAATGAAATTTATCAAAAATATTTAACGAAAATCCCATCCAGTATTTGCATTGAGTAATGACACTTTGTAAGAAAGATGTGTTCGCCTTGCTGGGAATAAAATGTCGATTTTTGATTTTTGCCAAAGACACAATTCATTTTAAACAACAAGTCTAGTTCTGTATTTGGTTATCATATTGGTAAATGCGGAAAATAATTGCAAAGTTCACTCGAGCAGATACGCGTTTATATAAATATATAGGGTACATTTACACAACAAAGCCAGTGAAGCAAAATTTACCTGTGAATCGTTATTTCCTGCTCTAACAATTTGTTTAAAAACAAAAATATTCACCATCAAATTATTTATTCGTATCATATATCTATGCGTATGACAAATCAAACACACACACACACACACACACACACACACACACACACACACACACACATATATATATACGTTTATACACATATGTATTCATAGATACATAGAGAGCGTCTCAATATACATGGGACCCATATGACTGTTAATAACTCTTCTAATAATAATGTTGTGTTCTTTTTTGTTTCAGATCTGAAAATAGTATACTATAACAACTATTAATCTTTGATCATAATGCCTTGGACAAGAGAGGAAAGATATTTTGCGTCACTATTTATTTGGTGACAAAATCATCAAAAACTGTCTCAAAATAGATGCAACCAATTAATATAATAATGATTTATTACTGAGACAAGAAATTCAAAGAAGGTTGCATGTCCTGGAAGCTGATATTATAACAATTTAAAAAAAAACATCGATTTGATGTCTCTAGTTGAAAGGATGCATTTTTTACAGGATATGTCCCAAATGACCACCATTGCGTTTGTCTCAGTAATAAATCATTATTACATCAATGAGTTACATCTATTTTGAAACAACCTATATATATATATATATATATATATATATATATATATATATATATATATATATATATATACGAAAGCGGTTGGGCAAAATATATGAGACAATTCCTTTACAACCTGGATCCCAACACAAAAAAAATAACAAGAAGACTTGAAAAATTACTATTTAAAAAAAAAATGTTCCATCGTAATTTATAAAACTTGCCTTTATACACAAATACATACACACATATATATATATATATATATATATATATATATATTATGTAACGGTTAAAGCGCTCGACTGCGGAATCCTAGTACGCAAGTTCGAACTCCACTCACGCGATTATGTTCACTTTCGGACAAATACCTTTGGGAAAGGTATGGACCCCCTTATCCTCCCAGCTATGCGTTAAATAATACCACTACTCTCCTTCTAAAAGAAGATGGATTTGGCATTAAATAACCCGAGAAATATGATATGCCATTAAATAACAAACAATCAATCAAAATACACATATGAACTTTGAATGTCAATAGATCTTATAAACGAAAATGGTTTCACACTGAAAAAAGGTTAAAGCAGAGGATACCCGTAGAAACTATGACAGATGCAGACTACGCAGATAATCTAGACCAGCTCAAGCTGAATCCCTTTTGGATAACCCGGAAGAACCAACAAAGGTATTGGCATCAACGTGAACGTAAATAAAACGAAGTTCATGTTTTTTAAACAAGGGGCCAACTCCACTTTACGTGGCAAGCCTCAAGGTTTAATAGACCAGGTCACATATCTCGGTATCAATATCTCATCAACTGAAAGTGATGTCAACATAAACCACTATTGAGAGGTTCTCAGATATTAACTCTGATCACTCTGTGGTTGTGTCAATACTACTGTCTGGATGCACTACACAGAGGCTAACAAAAAGCTGGGAAAAAAGCTAGGCAGGAATTATACCAGAATGCTACATGTTGTTTTGGACAAATTCTAGAAGCAACACTCTGCAAACTAGCAGCTGTACGGCCACCGACATCCCATCTCACAAATTATCCAAATAAAACAAACTAGACAGATATAAGAATAAACGCATGACTATATTTACCAACCCCTCCGCTCGGGCAGGATATGACACGAGGTCAATTTTGAAGCGGAGTTTAACAGGTTTGAATTCAGAGTTTTCCTTCTCCTAGACTAGTTGCCTTACCAAGGCTGCAGAACCTAGTCTATCCTACTATTTACCCAAGCTGGAGGGAGAATAATTGGATTCATACCTTTCCCAAGGGTATTAGTGCTATGTGAAATGCAATCAGTCTCATCCAGGGTTTGAACTCGTGTCGCTGTATACATTTCCTACGACGATAACCATTACACCACAGGCACCTTCAGAATAAACGCATAACGGATGTTCTACGGACACCTACTCGTGGATGTGCCACAATAAGCCGACCTGAAAAGACTTCAGCTCTGTGTCAACACTTGATGCAATCTAGAAAACCTACAAGGAGCGATAGACGATGGAGATGGGTGGTGAGAGGGGGAGGGAGAGAGAGAAAGGAAAGGGATTCCGTACTCTTAACGCGACTTAATAATGATATATATATATATATATATATATACACACACACACACACACATATATATATATATATTATAAGTTGGCGACCGTAGTCGAGGGCGACCCGAAGGCACCAATCTCAATAGTTACACCACCCCGAAGTGAAGAGGTAATATTTACCAAACCCTCCGCTCGAGCAGGATATGACACAAGGTCAATTTTTAAGCGGAGTTTAACAGGTTTGAATTCAGAGTTTTCCTTCTCCTAGACTAGTTGCCTCACCAAGGCTGAAGAACCTAGTCTGTCCTACTATTCACCCATAGCTGGAGGGAGAATAATTGGATTCATACCTTCCCCAAGGGTATTAGTGCTATATGAAATGCAGTGAAGAGGTGGACGCCACTCTTTTCCCTGGATATCTCCACTTTACCCTTGATACGTACCTTATAATGCTGAGTGTTAAACAAAGAGGTACCAAGTACCATTTTTTGACTCTTTGGTATGAATCGACCGGGGATTGAACCCTAGTCGCCCGGGCCATTGGTGAACACTCTACTCACCGGATAACATATATATATATATATATATACATATGCATATATATACATGCTTACACACATATGCACACACACACACACATATATATATATATATATATATATATATATATATATATATATATATATATATATATCCTAATTTGATCAGCGTACTCGTTCACACATTGTTCTGCGTTTTGTGAATCAAAATCGTTGGCTAATTTCATAACAGAAGCGATTGGTATAATACTGTTCCTTTCGAGATTCCATACATAATTTTCCCCTACCCGAACAGAACTCAAGAAACTAGACGATCTCTCTCTCTCTCTCTCTCTCTCTCTCTCTCTCTCTCTCTCTCCTTTTTCTATAATTCCTTTTGTCCGATTACTGCTAATTATTTCCATTTCTAGTCGCTGACTGTTGCGACGACGTTGAGAACATTTCACTTAAAAAAAAGAACCAAAAATAAAAACACAACAAAACTGTATTTGGCAGGACTGTCGATGGAGCCTTTTCTTCTGAAAATAAATCTACGCTGTAAAAGCACCCAAAATTATACCGTTAATCAATCGGTGTGTCTACGTATCAATCAATTTTCCAACCGTTTTTTTTTCAATCAGCAGGTGGAACGCTTGCTTTCTGTCTGGTTGGCGCCAGGATATCTACCGTCCAATTGTGCATATTATTTCTATAGAGCGCCTATCGTAGAGCGATTGTTTGGTTTAGTTTGGTCTCTTTGTTTAATGGCATATCAACCCTCGTAGGTTATTTAATGCCAAAGCTATCGTTCTAAAAGAACATTAGTGGTACTATCTAACCTATAACTGTGAAGATAAGGGGGTTCATGCCTTTCCAAAGGGTATTTGTTGGAAAGCGAACGTAATAGCATGACTTGAGTTCGAACTCGCTTACGACGATTACCGCAGTCCATCGCTTTAACCATTACACCACGAGGACAACCCCGCGATTGTTTGTTCGGTTATCTATTCATGTATAAAGTTCTGTGCTCACTGGGTGCCCCATGTACGGAGCACCAAGTTCAGAGTGCAGTCATTATGTGAATATGCTGAAGTTTTGAGTTCAAATCACATTGGCTCACGAATATTTTGCGGAGTTTAAATTGGAGAAATATTGGCTCCACTCAAGAATAAATACAAGAATGATTACATACAATTAATAACATGTTTAATTTCCTCGACAAATTAAATGGATAGACTTAATCACCAATTTCGGTTTGTCTGCCCATATCGATCTATCGATCTATCTATCTATCTCAGTCTGGTCTAGTCGGCTGGGCTGTAGAATACACCGACTTCTTCTCTGCAGAGAAATAAGACCCAACCCCCTCAACGAGTGTTAGATATGACACTAAACAATCTGATAGTGAGGCTCCAATAATACAGGAGTTTTGGGAAATGTGAAATACCCCTTCATTCCCATCATTCCCAGATCCACTCTGGCCCGGAGTGGTAGCACCTGATAGGGTCATATCTATGGGTCAAATAGAACTGTTTGACATTTAAACTGTGTACTTTAACATTTAAACTGAGTGCAAACAAATGACTTATGCTAAACTGAATTGTTTGAAATAGAACTATTTAATCATTTATCTGTGTGTAAACAAATGACTGATGTTTAATCGGATTGTTAGTGTTAAAAAGGAATACTTGAAAACGTTTAACTGTGTGCAAACAAATGATTAATAGAAAATAGAGTATTCGTTGTCTAAATTTCTGAGACGAAGCTTGATGATTTTAATCATTAAGGGTTTTCGGACTATTGTCTTCATCTTTATTGTTATTTCCACGACGTTTCGGCCAATTTGTCTGCCGGCCTTCTTCAGGAGTCCAGCAGAACTCATAGAGTAACGGTTATAAGCGTTGGTTCCCTAAGCTTCTAAGGAGACAGGTTCAATCCTAACTGCAGACGAGTAACAATACAGGAATACTTAACACTTGTACCCGGTTACACCTAACGGAATCAGAACAGGTGACCCCCGTGGATTCAATAAAGGACGTAGTTCGATGTTTCGTGTAGGTTCCCGAGTTCGAAAAACACCTGAAGAAGACCGGAGGACACATCGGCCGAAACGCTGTGGAAATAACAATAAAGACGAAGACAATAGTCCGAAAACCCTTAATGATAAAAAGAAGTATACGTATCAGATAGAAATAAGTGAAACTATTAAACTGTCAGAAAAAATGAGCTCAGGCTCGTCTAAAAATGGTATCTACAATATGTGTTTAGAAATCCCATATTTAATATATTCGTACAAAAAGAATTTGGCGTCAATGGTTGATATGACAAAAAACAAAACTAAACCAAACCCAGTCTGTTTATATTTATGTACGAGGTGCATACGATAAGTTTCAAGACTTTTTTTGTATGGGCATTTAAAATTGTCGTAGACTCTTGTAAATTCACTATCTTATTGCTATACATCTTATGAGATGACTGACCAATTCTTATGATTTCAGGTTCAAATGAACAGCTACAGCAGCAATTGGAATACACCCTACTAAAGTCTGATTATCACAGCTGGAGAATTTCAAAAATGCAATTTGACACTTTAGAAAAACGATATGCAATAAAATTCTGTTTTAAACTTGGAAAAAATGCCACAGTAACGTATGGAATGCTTCAGACGGCTTTTCGACCATCTTGCATGAATCGAGCATCAGTTTTTGAGTGGCATGAGAGATCCAAGGAAGGCACAGAGTCTGTGAGGGATGATGAGAGGTGTGGGAGGAGTAAGGAAGTCAATACACCAGAGTTGATTGGCCAAAGGGTTAGGGTTAGTGTTACTATGTTGAGGTTTTAAGGGAGTTCAGGAAGAGATTCCTTGGGAAGAGGCCAGCACTCTTCAAATCGGGTCAGTGGCATTTCCACGAGGACAATACACCAGTCCACAACTCCATCCTTGTCATAGACTATTTGGCCAAGATGGGCATCAGGACAGTTCCTCAGCCTTCCTATAGTCCAGACGTTGGTCCCTGTGACTTTTGGTTATTCCCTAAGCTCAGAGGCTGTCGTTATGAGACAATTGAGGAGATGAAAGAGGCTGTGAGGAAGGTCATTGATACGCTCACACAAGAGGAGTTCCATGGGGCCTTCCAGAAGTTGTTGGAACGGTAGAACAAGTACATTGCAGCCGGAGGAGATTACTTCGAGGGGGACTAGATTTTCATGTATGTACGATCAATAAAAATGCCCATACGAAAAAAGTCTGGAAACTTATCGTTTGCACCTCGTATGTGTCTATCTCAGACGGAAAGATAGATAGATGCGAACAGACTAAGTTCATATCTTACAATGATTATACTTATCTACATATAAATAAGTTTTGTTTCATATCAGTGAGGATCGAATAATAAATAAAAGAGATATCAGTGGAATAATAATAAGTAAATAAAGTTGTCTCCCTTTAGTCCAGGGCGACCAGAAGGCTTCCTTTTCAATAGCTACTACACCGGAGTATAGGTGAGGGTTCTACTCCTTTCCCAGGATTTCCCCACTTTATCCTTGATACGTACTTTATATTGCTGAGTGTTAATCAAGGAGGTATCAAGTACCATTTTTAAAGTCTTTAGTATGACGCGACCGGGGATCGAACCCAAGTCTCCCGGAACGAAAACCAAATTAAAGGAAAAAGCACGAAAAATAAAATTATTACAAAAGAAATAACAATTTCCCAGGAGGTCTCTGACTGGAAGCACTATCTGAGCATACTCGGAAAAAAGAGAGGCTTCATGGCGTCTGAAAGGCCTCGGCTGAGAAGGCAGCTATTTTATTGCTCAGGGAGGTCTTCTCTCTTTAAGACTTTGTTGCGAACTTCCATTGTAATAAAGTTGTGTCTTCATAGCTTCACTCGTCTCTTTATCTTTCCTTCCTTCATTTCATTTCATTTCAGCTAACGTGACCAGCAAAAGAAAACAACACGTACTGAGGTTTAAAAAAATTGACCAATCACCAATCGTTAACATACAACCCTAACCCCATATATCTATCTTTCTTCGAATCTGTCGATTAAAACATCTATGGTGGTCTGTTCATATCTATTTTGATAGATAGATAGATATGAACAGTTTGAGAGAGATTGATACAAATAAGCTTTGATAGATCGTGGTTGGTTTGGTTTGATGGCATATCACCCATTGTTTGTTATTTAATGCCAAATTCTATTTTTACATATACATCAAATATATGATTTGTAAACACATTTTGTAGATACACACGGTTAAATGATCAAACAGTTCTATTTCTAACAATTCAATTTAGTAGAAGTCCAAGTATTGCTATGCACCACTAATAATTCATTTAAACACCAGTCATTTGTTTATACACAGTTAAATGATCAAACAGTTCTATTTCTAACAATTCAATCTAGCATTAGTCATTTACTTACACTCAGTTTAAATGTCAAACAGTTCTATTTGATTCATCGATAGGACCCTATCAGGTGTTACCACTCCAGGCCAGAGTGGGCCTGGGAGTGATAGCAATGAAGGGGTACTCGGCATTCCCAAAAGTTTCAATATTAGTGGAGCCTCGTCATTATTTACTGTCTTATTCGGGACACTCGTATTTGATAGGAAAACTTGATACCGTATAACTGCATATTGTTTTAAGAATAGTTACTTGAAGCTATAATTCAGCACTACCCCCTCAACGAGTGCCCTTAATATGACATTAAACAATCTGATGATGAGGCTCTAGCTTTGGAGAATGTGGAGTATCCCTTCATTACTACGGTTCCCTGGTCCACTCAGACCCGGAGAGGCAGCACCTAATTTGGTTCTATCTATGAATCAAATAGAACTGTTTGACATTTAAACTGAGTGTAAGCAAATGACTAATGCTAAATTGAATTGTTAGAAATAGAACTGTTTGATCTATAGGTCAAACAGAACAAACTATGTGAAAACAAATGACTGATGTTAAATTGTGATTGTTATATAACAATACATAAAAACCATTTAATTGTGCGCAAAAAAGAGCTCAGTCTCGTTTAAGAAAGCTTACTACAAAATGTGTTTAGAAATCATATGTATATCTAATATATATGTATAAAGAGAATTTGGCCTTAAATAACCTACAATAGTTGATATGTCATAAAACCCAAGCAAAGCAAATCATATATATCTAATGTATATGTATAAAAAGGGATTTGGCATTAAATAACCTACAATGGTTGATATGCCATAAAACCCAATCCAATCAAATCCTATATATTTAATATATATGTATAAAGAGGATTTGGCATTAAATAACCTACAATGGTTGATATGCCATAAAACCCAATCCAACCAAATCCTATATATTTAATATATATGTATAAAGAGGATTTGGCATTAAATAACCTAAAATGGTTGATATGCCATAAAACCTCACCAAACCAAATCATATAAAAATGATATATAAGTATAAAGAGGATTTGGCATTAAATAACCTACAAAAGTTGATATGCTATAAAACCCAGCCAAACTAAATCATATATATTCAATATATATGTATAAAGAGGATTTAACATTAAATAACCTACAATGGTTGATATGCCATAAAACCCAAACCAACTAATTCATATATGTTTACTATATATGTATAAAGAGGATTTGGCATTAAATAACCTACAATGGTTGATATTCCATAAAACCCAACCAAACCAAATCATATATGTTTAATATATATATATAAAGAGGATTTGGTATTAAATAACCTATAACGGTTGACATGCCATAAAACCAAACCAATCCATTGAACCTATAATTCTTTACTCAGCATTATCATTAGTTCCTTGAAAACGTATAACTCTAAAAACAAGTGATTATTATTGAATAAACACTTCAAACCATATAATTATTTGTATTTGGAATACTTGATAACAACGCTAAACACAAAAAGCTCATAAGAAACAGCTACACATACAAAAGCATAAATATAATATCTATAATAATAATAAACAAAATTCCCTTTGCCCAGTCGGCTGGGGCTGTAGAATACACTGACTGCTTCTCTGCAGAGGGGTAAGACCCCACCTCCTAACGAGTGTCCTGGATATGACACCAAACAATCTGATAGTGAGGTTCCAGCAGTGCTGGAGCTTTGGGGAATGCGGAATACCCCTTCATTGCCATCGCTCCCAGGTCCACTCTGGCCCGGAATGGTAGCACCAGATAGGGCCCTATCTATGGGTTAAATAGAACTAACGGCATACTTATGCTAAACTGAATTGTTTGAGTAAACTGAATAGCTTGAAATTGAAATGCTTTTGACAATTGAACTGTGTACTTATGCAAAACTGAATTGTTTGAAATAGAACAGATTATTTACATAAAAATGGATTTGGCGTTAAATAACCTACAAAGGTTGATATGCCATAAAACCCAAAAAAACAAACCAAACCAAACAGAAATTCCCTAACCTATTGGCATAAGATAACCCTCGGTGGGTTGAAATGCCGTTTGAATCAATTAAATCCGTAAATCATACAATTATGTCTTAGAGTAGCTACCATAGTTATTAATCGTAAACTTTTCATTCCAATTAAACATTATGTTTGTGACTGTCGTATTTGACGGTAATAAGACCCACTTAAAAGAAGGGAGGAAAAAAAAGATTAAAAACTAAGCTTGTTCTTGTAATGAATTGATTCGTCTGCGTCCAAACGAATCCTGCGCTTATTATTAGACGAAAAGACTCTGCCGATCCAATTAAATCCTATAATTGCATAAGCCGAGGACTAATGATATTATTCAGTTGTACCAGCGCGATTAGTATATCATATATAATGGTATCGAATACAGCATAATTCGTTGATTTATAATTAATATATTAAACGATTGTTGCCCGTCATAAATTCTGCTTGTTTATAGATTTAAGAGTGACATCAGTCGGGTTGGGGATTTGAGAAGTCAGATCGAGTTAGAGAAAATAAAAGGGCAAAAACGTAGGGTAGTCTACCTAGTTTTTCTCTTTTTTAAAAAAATAATGTCTTGTTACTATAAAAAAGAATTTCTTACTACGTTAGGCCAGGTTGTACCTATCTATATATCTATCTGTTTCTCTGCTCTCTCTCTCTCTCTCTCTCTCTCTCTCTCTCTCTCTCCAAATATATATATATATATATATAAAGTCAACCTGGCGACTGTAGAAGGCTCCCTTTTCAATTGCTACTACACCGAGGTGTAGGGGAGGGTGCTTCTCCTTTCTCTGGATTTCTCCACTTTACTCTTGATACGTACCTTATACTGTTGAGTGTTAAACAAGGAGTATCAAGTACCATTTTTAAAGTCTTTGGTATGACGCAACCTAGGATTGAAACCAGGTCTCCCGAATTAGCATCAAGTCATGTTTGTCGGGGGAAATAAAAATAAAATGAAAATAGAATAAAATAAATTGAAAAATGTAGTAGTTCTCAGAAGCTCCTGACGGTAAGCGAAATCCGCGCATGCCTGAAAGATAGACTTACTAGCACCAAAGAGAAATCCGTTCTCACTTCAACCTTCACTGGCAGGACCCTTTTTCACTCGGCTGCTAGTAAAGTAGGACACCTGTTTGCTAAGTCCTGAGCTTTGCAGCAGTCTGTTTCTGCTGCTAGCAAGCCGCCACTGCCAGACATATCGCACTGAAAAACACCAACCTTAAATAAACCACTTACCGAAAATATCTCTTGTTATATTTTAACGCTTTGTCTAGGAGACGTGACTATTACTACTGGTTTCAGCAAGAATTTCTACGCCCACAGAAAAGTCGTTGAATACTGAAATAAAGTTTTGAGTTAAAAGGTATCTTCGTCTCTTTCCTTCCTTCAGTAATTGTCTGGTGGCCTTCCAATGACAAAGAAGCTGACAAGTAAAATGGAGTAAGAAGAAGAAAAGGAGTCAGATACTTAAACTCAAAACAAACAACCGATAACCACAAACAACAACAACCCACGAAAGAAACAAAAATAACTGACAAACCCTCTTGTGCCCCATTAGTTAATAGCCCGGAGTTCCCTGACAAAGAGTTATGGTAATCTTTTGTTACCAGTTTTTTTTTTCATCAATAGACACCGCTCTTTATATATATATATATATATATATATATATATATATATATATTGTAATTTTCTTGAAGCATTGCACAAATTAAAATGAAACGCTGTTTTTTCTAAGCAGCGATCGTGTTGATATGGATGCACAACATGGACGCTAATTAAACGGCTGGAGAAAATGCTTGACGGCAACGACACAAGAATGCTGCGAGCAATATTGAACAAGTCCTGGAGGCAACACAAAGCAGCAGCTGTACGGCCACCTACCACCTATCACGAAAACTATCCAAGTTAGACGAACCAGACATCTAGGACACTGCTGGAGAAGTAGGGACGAGCTCATAAATGATGTACTCTTACGGACCCCTTCACATGGCCATACAAAAGCAAGGTTGCCAGCTCCAACCTACATACAGCAAACTATGTGAGGATACGGGGACCACCGGAAGCGATGAACGATTGGGAGGGGTGGCGAGAGAGGGTCAGGGATATCCGTGCTGATGGCACGACAGGATGATGATGATGATTAATTTAGAGGGCTATTGCAATGCGAAATAATAATTATTTGAGTCTAATTAATTTCTAAGTAAAAACTACATCGTCTGAGACTATTTTTAAAATGGAACACGATGTTGGATCTGAGAATTAATTTTTTATTTATTTATTTATTGCGACTTTTCTCCCTCATCTTGGTAGTTTTTTTTTGTGTTGTTTCTTCTTTCACTACGTTTCGGCCAATTTTCACCTCTGGCCTTCTTCAGGTGATTTACGCGACCTCGGATAGGAATGCTGAGTCTTGTAACTGTATCCCCAGTAATTACTGCCTTCCATAGTTGTTGTCTATCGCACCACGTTTTTGACCAAGTAAACCTCTGGCCGGCTTGGGTAGGATTTGAAACCGCTATCTTCTGACAATGCTCACCTGGAACCAAAGAGACTCACCGCCTCTATTCGGCTGCGCCACGGGCCCCTGAAGAAGGCCAGAGGGGAACTTGGCCGAAACGTAGTGAAAGAAGAAACAACACAAAAAAAAACTACCAAGATGAGGGGGAAAAGTCCGCAATAAATAAATAAATAAAAAATTAATTCTCAGATTAAAAAGCCTCATCTCAAAAATGATTCAATTAAGGACAATATACGATGTTGGATGTTCATTTTTTTTTTGATGTTTTAAGCATGGTGCCACGTGGGGTGTTTAAACGCCATGCGGAATAGAAGAAACTTTAGTTGTCCTAATCAATTCTATTTTTTTATTTATTTTATTTTTAAAACTTAAATATGTATTTAAAATGTACATGTTAAATGATATTTTCAGTATTTAATTCTAACCTAGTGTTAATCTGAGGGTGTAACTTAGCTATTAATAAAGCTTCATTAATTCTGAGATTACCAACATTAAGTACTATTGCTTCTATTTTAAGAGAAAAATTATTGCCATTATTTTTGCATTTGATTAAATGTTTATGGAATGAGGGTGTACGTGTGTTAAGGTGTTCTTTAATTAACGTGACACCATGTTTTCAACGTCCAAAAATTGAATATCCAACATCGTGTTCATTTAAAAAAGTCTCAAACGATGAAGTTTTTACTTTGAAACGCGAAATAATAATTATTAGAGTCTATCTAATAATTATTATTCGCATTGCTATAGTCCTCTAAATTAATACCACATAATAAAGTATATTTTAGCGGTGCATACGATAAGTTTCCAGACATTTTTCGTATGGGCACTTTTATTGATGGTACACACATGAAACTCTAGTCCCCTTCGAAGTAATCTCCTCCGGCTGCAATGTACTTGTTCTACCGTTCCAACAACTTCTGGAAGGTCCCATGGAACTCCTCTTGTGTGAGCGTATCAATGACCTTCCTCACAGCCTCTTTTATCTCCTCAATTGTCTCATAACGACAGCCTCTGAGCTTAGGGAATAACCAAAAGTCACAGGGACCAACGTCTGGACTTGAGGGAGGCTGGGGAACTGTCTTGGTGCCCATCTTGGTCAAATAGTCTGTGACAAGGATGGAGTTGTGGACTGGTGCATTGTCCTGGTGGAAATGCCACTGACCCGATTTGAAGAGTGCTGGCCTTTTCCGACAGAATCTCTTCCTGAACTCTCTGACGTACATATTGCATTTTTGAAATTCACCAGCTGTGACAATCAGGTTTTAGTAGGGTGTATTCCAATTGCTGCTGTAGCTGTTCATTTGAAGCTGAAATCATAAAAATTGGTCAGTCATCTCATAAGATGTATAGCAATAAGGTAGTGAATTTTCAAGAGTCTACGACAATTTTAAATGCCCATACGAAAAAAGTCTGGAAACGTATGCACCTTGTGTATATATATATATATATATATGTGTGTGTGTGTGTGTGTGTGTATGTGTGTCACACACACACACACATTATATATATATGTGTGTGTGTGTGTGTGTGTCACACATACACACATTATAGATTTCATTTTTGAATGTCATCTAAGTTAATTTTGGGGCCATTTTAAGACCATATAGGATCATTTTAAGGTCGTTTTAAGGTCATCTGGTTTCATTTTAAGGTCATTTTATGGTTAATTTAATTAGTTTTAATGTCATCTAAGGCCGTTTTAAGATCATTTTGTTGTATCAAGGTTGTTTTAAGGTAATCTGGGATCCTTTTTAGATTCTCCTCTAAAGATAGTCTATTATATCTTTAGAGGACTAAGATAGTTTTTTTTTGTCAATTTTAGATAATCGTGAATCGTTTCAAGGTAATCTAAAATCATTTTAAGGGCATTTTATGGTCATTTTTATGTAATTTTGTGGTCATTTTAAGGTAAACTAAGTTCTTAAGTCGTTTGAAAATCATTCAAGGTCGTTTTAAGGTTTTTATTTGAGTTGTTTGGGATCACTGTCATTTTAAGGTCATCTAAGTTTGTTTTACGGTCATTAAAAATCCTTTTAAGGTCGTTTTAAGTCACATACTGACCGTAAAATGACTTTCAAACAACCTTAAAATGATCTTAGATTACCTTAAAATGATCTTTTAACATCTGTTTTACATGGTTTTTAACATTTGTTTTTTATCTGTTTTTTCTAATCTGTTTTTTTACATCTGTTTTTTTTACATCGGTTTTACGTCTGTTTTTTCTACATCTGCTTTTCTTTTTACATCTTTTTTTTACATCTGTTTTTACGTCTGCTTTTCCTTTTACATCTTTTTACATCTGTTTTTTCTACATCTGTTTTTTTTACATCGGTTTTACGTCTGCTTTTCTTTTTACATCTTTTTACATCTGTTTACATCTGTTTTTACATCGGTTATACGTCTGCTTTTCTTTTTACATCTGTTTACATCTGTTTTTACATCTGTTTTAACATCTGTTTATTTTACATCGTTTTTACGCTTTTCTTTTTACATCTTTTTACATCTGTTTTTTTACATCTGTTTTTTACACATCTGTTTTTTTACATCTGTTTTTACACATCTGTTTTTACACATCTGTTTTTTTACATCTGTTTTTTTTACATCGGTTTTACGTCTGTTTTTTCTACATCTGCTTTTCTTTTTACATCTGTTTTTTTACATCTGTTTTTTCTACATCTGCTTTTCTTTTTACATCTTTTTACATCTGTTTTTTCTACATTTGTTTTTACAGACCATCTGGGGGTTGTTTTTTTTTTTTTACATTTTTTTTACACACCATCTGTTTCTACATCTGTTTTTTTTTACATCTGTTTTAAATCTGTTTTTTATCTGTTTTTTCTACATCTGTTTTTTTGCATCTGTTTTAAATCTGTTTTTACATCTGTTTTAAATCTTTTTTTCTACAACTGTTTTACGTCTGTTTTAAAACCGATGTTGTCTGTTTTAAAACCGTTGTTTTCTACAACTGTTTTACGTCTGTTTTAAAACCGATGTTTTTATTTACATCGGTTTTAAATAAAAACAGATGCAAAATAGACGTAAAACAGATGTAGAAAAAACAGATTTAAAACAGATGTAAAAACATATTTAAAACAGATGTAAAAAAAAAACAGATGTAGAAAATGTAAACATCGGTTTTAAATAAAAACAGATGCAAAATAGACGTAAAACAGATGTAGAAAAAACAGATTTAAAACAGATGTAAAAACATATTTAAAACAGATGTAAAAAAAAACAGATGTAGAAAAAACAGATAAAAAACATATTTAAAACAGATGTAAAAAAAAAAAACAGATGTAGAAACAGATGGTGTGTAAAACCATCTGTTTTTTTTACATCGGTTTTAAATTTGTTTTTTTTACAACTGTTGTTATTACCTCTGGTTTTTTACTTTACATGTTTGTTTTTTTTTTTTTTGCTTTTTTGCAAACAGATGGAAAAAAATACTTCTGGAAAAACAAAATTTAAAAAAAGGCTGTTTTTAAAAACATCTGGAAAAAACAAATTAAAAAAAAAGGTTGTTTGAAATCGTTTTAACGTCATCTAAAGTCATTTAAAGGACTTAAAAAGTCGTCTTAAGTTCATTTTATGGTCGTTTAAATTTCATCTAAGGTAATTTTAAACTTAAAACGACCCTAAAACTATATTTCATTTAAGGTCGTTTTAAGGTATTTTAAACTTAAAACGACCCTAAAACTAAGTTCGTTGTAAGGTAATTTTAATGTAATTTCATCTAAGGTCGTTTTACAGTAATTATAAACTTAAAACGACACTAAAACTGTAATTTCAAGGTCGTTTTAAAGTAATTTTAAACTTAAAAAAAAGCAAAAATTTCTCTAAGGTAATTTCATCTTAGGTCGTTTTAAGATAATTTTAAACTTAAAACGACCTAATAGTTTTAGGGTCGAGTTAATTTTAAAATTACCTTAAAACGACCTTAGATGAAATGAAAACGACCATAAAATGACTTTTTTGATCGTTTTAATTTCATCTAAGGTCGTTTTATGGTAATTTTAAAACTAACTCGGCCCTAAAACTATATTTCATTTAAGGTCGTTTTAAGGTAATTTAAAACTTAAAACAAAACAAACAGACCAAAAATAGACATAAAAAAAACAGGAACCATGAAACAGGAAATGACCATGCACTTCCTGTGTCTCGAATGTTGTAAAATTGTCGCGAAGATTCTAGAGAATTCTATAAGTTCGGTGACAGATACTAAAGACGATCCCATCAAACAGATGTAACAAAAAACAATCTAATATATATATATATATATATATATATATATATATATATATATATATATATATATAAAATTTAAATATATATAAAACCCAAAAGCAAACAGATTTAAAAATATTTAAAAGCAGATATAAAAACAGACCACAAACAGATGTAAAAAAATGACCAAAAATGAACAGATGACCCCTTGTGGGTTATTTAATGCAAAAAACAGACCTTATACAAACAGATGAAAAAAACAGACCAAAAACACATGTAAAAAAACAAACCAAAAACTGAAAGATGTAAAGAAAAAATAGGTAAAAAAACAAATGTAAAAAAAACAAAACAAACAAACATGGAAAAAAACAAAAGAAACAAGAAATGACTATGTACTTCTTGTTATTGAATTTTCGTGAAGATTCTAGAGAATTCTTCACCTCGGTCCCGTCAAATAGATGTAAAAAAAAAAAAAATAGATAAAAAAAAACAAACTGATGTTAAAAACAGCGTAAAACATATGTAAAAAAAAACAAAGAAATATAAAAAGTCATGTATCAAAAATTATTTCATTTTTTGTAATATATTCTAAATTTCCGCTGGTAAAAATACAAATATTCACAGATACTACACTGATCCTTGCAGAAATTAAAGACAGACAAAGCGATCTAACTTTGAGGATGCCGATTAATCCTGTCAAGGATAAAATCGACTTCTTACAAATCCACAGCTGTGAAACGTTTAATCTTTTAATCCACTCATCTTCTTTCTCCCATCTCGAATCTTTCCACGAGGTGAACTCATTAACCATCACACAGCGATGTCTGAGTCTGGCACAAGGCCAAAATATTTAAATATACAACTCACAAGCTTCTTAACCATTACTCTATCCAAGACCTCAACTGGCGATACACTGAGAATTTCCAATTTCATATCATCCATAAAACATGAAAAAAGAAAAGGCCTAAAATCTTTCTGCATTAATAGTATTCTTTTTACATGCTGTGACACACTGAAATATTTGGAACTTGATTACAAATCAATAAGATGGTTTGTTGGTTGGTTGATTGGTTGATTTCATGGTACAAGGTGCATACGATAAGTTTCCAGGCTTTTTTCGTACGGGCATTTAAAATTGTCGTAGACTCTTGAAAATTCAGTATTGATTGTCACAGCTGGTGAATTTCAAAAATGCAATCTGACACTTTAGAAGAACGATATGCAATGAAATTGTTTTAAACTTGGAAAAATGCCACAGAAATAACGTACGGAATGCTTCAGACTGCTTTTCGACCATCTTGCATGAAGCGAGCATCAGTTTTTGAGTGGCATAAGAGATTCAAGGAAGGCACAGAGTCTGTGAGGGATGATGAGAGGTGTTGGAGGAGTAAGGAAGTCAATACACCACAGTTGATTGGCCAAACGGTTAGGGCTAGGATTACTCTGTTGAAGTTTAAAGGGAGTTCAGGAAGAGATTCCAATGTCTTCCCAGCACTCTTCAAATCGGGTCAGTGGTATTTCCACCAGGACAATGCACCAGTCCACAACTCCATCCTTGTCACAGACTATTTGAGCAAGATGGGCATCAAGACAGTTCCTCACCGTCCCTATAGACCACACCTTGCTCCCTGTGACTTTTGGTTATTCCCTAAGCTCAGAGGCTGTCGTTATGAGACAATTGAGGAGATGAAAGAGGCTGTGAGGAAGGTCATTGACACTCTCACACAAGAGGAGTTCCATGGGGCCTTCCAGAAGTTGTTGGAACGGTACAACAAGTGCATTGCAGCCGGAGGAGATTACTTTGAAGTGGAATAGAGTTTCATGTGTATACTATCAATAAAAATGCCCATACGAAAATTTTTTAATGATCTCGTATCTCAGGAGGTGCTTTTTCTAAAAGAACAAAAGAAATTAGCATTTTTTGTGAGCTCTGATGACTTCGAGTAGCATCCCCCACAAAAAAACTGTTTGTTAATTGACCCCATCCGCCCCTGCCTGCGAGTACAGATGTAAACGACCCCGTGACCCTATGTAAGCATGAAGCTACCCGTGGAAAAAGGAACAAAGAAACAGGAAATGACCATACACTTCCTGTTTCTCAAATGTTGTGGAATTGTCTCAAGGATTCTAGGAAATTTTACAAGCTCAGCGATTGTATAAAAGCCGGTCCCGCCACAGAAGTAAGAGAGAGTAGCTTCCGGTCGGCAGAATGGAGCATATTCTTGCCCATGGGTCGGAATCGAGATTTCTACCTACTGAATTTGAAAAGAGACAACTGGTAGCGGGGAAGATTACAAGAGAAAGGCACCCCTGTATTTCCAACCCCTCCTCAATAGCAGTTACCCTTCTTTAGAGGTGCAGTCGGTGTATTCTACAGCCCCAGTCGACACGGTGATTATCTGGTGCAAGACTTAATCACTACTCTTCTCTGTAAAAGGAAAAATTTCAAATTGATATTAAGGGAGATTTTAGAAGATTGTGAAAAAAAAGTAAGAGGTGTGGTCCAATTAAAGAGAGGCAAAGGGAATTAATTATTGAAGCATCTAGTGCTACCTAGCGTCTGTAATTAACATCATCAGCCAATAGTGTCCGTGTCCACAATTAAACTGCCGCACCCTTCACGGGCACCTTAAATAACAAGATCCTTCAACAAGATTTTTCACACCACCTAAGATTAACTTCTTTTATTAGAATTTGCTCCCAGGAAGAAAAAAAATGCTCATCCTCACTTTAGAGAACAAAGTGAATCACTTTCTGTTTTATTATGCTGGGTCGATGAGACTCCTTAACACCACTCACAATTCAAAGAGTAACATTGTGTGCTTCATTATAATAATCATGACAGCATTATATATATTTATAAATAAAGATTGATAGATTTTAACGGCATATCAACTCGTCTGAGGTTATTTTATACCTTGAAGTTAGGGAATTGCGTACATTGTGTGTTTGTATTTATACTTTTTGTTTGGTTTGGTTCGGTTTCTTTGTTTAATGGTATATCAACTATCGTGGGTTATTTAATGCCAAATCTATCCTTGTAAAAGAACTGTAGTGGTACTATCTTAACCCACGGGGGTTCATACCTTTCCCAAAGGTATTTGTCCGTCCGAAAGTGAACGTGAAAGCACGACTGTAGTTCGAACTTGCGTACGACAATGTTGCAGTCCAGCACGTAAGCCACTACGCCACAGGGACTGCTCCTACATTTGTGCATTTTTTTAAACAGTTTCATTATATCAAGTAACTAATACAAATAATTTGACACATAGACGAGACTCAAACAGATAAAACCACTCCGGGGCAGAGTGATGTTGGGTGTAATGACAATTAAAAGATGACTCCATACTCCACAGAGTTCCAGAACTGGAACCTCACCATCAGATACAGTTTAGTGTCATACCTCGGAGAGTCATTTTGGGGGGGGGGTTAATCCTCTGCAAGGGATACAATCAGCATATTCTATGCCTCGTCAACAGGGGGTGTTCAATGTCAATGACTAAGCATATTTGAAGGTTCTTGTGGTGTAATGATTACTGTCATTGGAAATGGACACGGTGAACCGAGTTCAAATCCTGGTCGAGGCTGTTTACATTTCCCATAGCACAAATATCTTTGGGAAATGTATGAATCCAGCTATTCTTCCTCCAACTATGTGTAAAATAGACTGCGTTCTTTTGCCTTGATATGGCAACCAGTCTAGGAAAAGGAAATTTCAAATCTATTAAACTTCGCTCTAAAAATTGACCTTGTGTCGAATCCTGCTCGTGCGGAAGGACTGGGTAAATACATATATCAAAATGGGTCTGAGTATTACATGACGAGAAATGAACAGTCATCAAGTGCCATTGACTATGTGTCTACACTATCCTAACTTATATACATATATATATATATATAACTTTTGGATTTCTTTTTTTTTTCTATTTTCTCAATACTATCAGATTCCGTTCGATGATTTACTTCCATATATATATATATGTGTGTGTGTGTGTGTGTGTGTGTGTGTGTGTGTCGTATTTCCCGTTGTAAAAGACGCATGGTTTGAAAAGGTATTTAGGGGACTACTGTTCACGGTAACCCCTCCAAACTCCATTGTTGTCTACTTCAAAATTCACTAGATAAACCTGTAGACATGATACCGTTAAATAGGACGCAGTGGGATATTGGAATAGAATTACTTTAAAGTTTGATTAGTGTGTTATATTCTGCAAAATATCACACACACACACACACACACACACACACACACACACACACATATATATATATATATATATATACCCAAAATTTCCGTTAATGGGCAATTTGTGATATAACATCAATTTCTAAGCAAAGTACAGCCGGTTCAAATATTTAAAATTTTTCTTCTCTGAGATCGGTTGCCATACCAAGGGTAAAGTGCCAACTGTCCTTAACTGAAGTGGGTGGATTGAGAAAAGAATGGTTCATGCCTTTTCCAAGCGTATTAGCGCCAAGTGAAAAGCAAATATCCTCGTCCAGGATTTGAACCCTGATGGCCGATTCCATTTCTTTCACAAGAGAGACGGAAACACAACCTGGTTTAACATCAGAGTTATGAGAATTTCCGTTGTTATAGTAACACGAAGCATTACTCGTAACAAAAGAGGGAGAAAATCTGGATAAAGAGGGAATGTATAAAGAGGAGAATTCATGATTTTCCCAAGGGTATTAGCACAAAGTAAAGTGCGAACAGCCTTGTACACGATTCGAACTCAGCTTTCTCGAAAGTCTTTAAATCTTGAAAAGTAATGGCCCTTACCCTCCAACGCCGATCCATCAAGTGTCTCTTGACGAATTCTGACACCTTAAGCAAACTATTCCCCCATCTAACTACTGAGCAAGCTCATCGTTGCTTAAATTATTCGATAAGTTTTACTTAATCTAGCACACGTACCCCAGGTTTTTCTTCACTAAATTTTGCTTAGTCTGGCATACAGACCTCATGTTTCTTACAGTATCTGCAATTACTAAGCGGTCACCCATCCAAGACCGTCTTTGCATAATTCGTTATTTACTTGCTTATTCCTGCCTCCAGGCCTCACATTGCTTAGAATACCTGCTGTTTCGAAGTAGTCACTCATCTAAGTATAATAGAGTGCTGTCCCTGGTGCAGGTCTACTGCCAATAGATCTGTGAGTAGCATGCACCACACTAATTGTATTGATAGTCAAATGGATGGATTATCATGACTGTAATTGGAGAGATAGTGACCTGAGGATGCACCGATAATCGAGAATCGAACTTATAAAATTAAATTGGAAGAATAATTGAAAGAATCTAACTAAAATTATGTTTTAAAGTCACGAAAAATTTGTTTCGGGGTGGTTTGCAGCAGAGTACAAGAAACAAGCTGAAAATTCAGTTGCGTTCTCTGATCCCTCTTTATTAGAAATTTATTATATTGTATCGATTTGGTGATGTCAGTAATAATAATACAGGCACATATATAAATACAGGCGGACTCAGTCGTTTCGGATACGAATGGGTTTATTAATTTCTGGCTTCGGTCCTTCGACACGATGTTGTTTGGTTGGTTGGTTGGGTTTTATGGCATATCAACCTTTGTAGGTTATTTAACACCAAATACATTTTTATGTAAATGATCTGTTCTATTTCAAACAATTCAGTTTAGTATGAGTACACAGTTTAATTGTCAAAAACATTTCTATTTCAAGCTATTCAGTTTAGTCAAACAGTTCTAATTCAGATAAATCAGTTTAGTATAAATATGTAACGTAATGGTCGAGGGATTTCGGTTCATGCCTTTGAGTTTAGTTAGGCTGAGAATCTTTCGGCTCAGCACATGGGTTAGTTAGGTGCAATATTGAGGCAGGTGTTAACGCGGGCGGATGGAGGTGTCATTCAGAGATATCACAATAGTCCGAGACGAAAGGGGGTGACAGGGTGCGGGTGACGTCACGCACCGGAAGCGCGCGGAGGTTGGTGAGAATCTGAAGAAAGTCAGAGAGTTGAAAACTAGACGCCGAACGAGGAGGTTCGACTTTTGGGGCTCGCTGAGGCGAGACGAATTTGCGCGCCGT
Source organism: Sepioteuthis lessoniana (assembly GCA_963585895.1). NCBI lineage: Eukaryota > Metazoa > Mollusca > Cephalopoda > Myopsida > Loliginidae > Sepioteuthis > Sepioteuthis lessoniana. Next base: position 54,102,957 of record OY757945.1, on the reverse strand, counting down.
GGGTGCCGCACAAGATAGGGGCCAAATGAATAAGACGGCATAGCAAGATTGTGTCTCTCCTCCTTACGTCGAAACCTTTAACTCAAAGTTAATAAAAAGGTTTCGTACCTGAACAACAAGTCGTTACGTGTTTTCTAATTCCGAGATTCCTATGTTCTTCATATGTTCTACGTTATGTATATATGTAATGAACGTCCCATGTACATTTCGCAATTAGCCGTATTTACCTATAGTACAAATACAAATTTTGTTTACACACAGTTAAATGTCAAAACAGTTCTCTATATATTAATTCAGTTTAGTGTAAGTAGAGTCTCAATGTCAAAAAACAATTCCATTTCAAACAATTCAGTTTAGCATAAGTATGCAGTTAGTTCTTGTATTTAATCCATAGATAGGGCCCTATCAGATGCTACCATTCCTGACCAGAGTGGACCTGGGAGCAATGGCAATGAAAGGATGATCTGCATTCCCCAAAGCCGCAGCATCACTGGAACCTCACCATCAGATTGTTTAGTGTCATATCCAGGATACTCATTGGGGGAGTCTTACCTCTCTGCAGAGGTGCAGTCGGTGTATTCTACAGCCCCAGCCGAATGGACAACCTTCGACACAAGGAAAAAGACACAATTCTTAAAAGCCAATGCTAACCATACTATGCTGAATCCCCAACCCCCACCCACACACACATGTGGTACATCTTGTGGTATTTAAGATCTCTGCTGGTCAAGATCCGAAAAACTCAACCGCTACCTTCAACGGTCGACCTCTGCTACTGTCTTTTCAAAATCCTCAAATTCTCAGGACCATCTCTTCTGGGCATGACGTCACCCACATTCCAGCCCCATTTCCTGTCTGTTTTTTTTTATGACAGATAATGATTGTCGTATCCTTTCCGCACGGGCGTAAGACTGCACCATCTGACTATGCACCTGGACTAAGAGACCCGAGCAGTTTAAAGCCTTACCAAACTAAATAATAAAATATAATTAACGGAAAACGATTAATATAAAAAAATCATTATCTTAATTATATAACAGAAACATAGAATTACAATTTCGGGGAGAAACCAGCTGTGGAGTTCATTGGCTCTTTGTGGCGATAAATGCATTCAACCATAAGTATGGGGAGAGAGAATCAATTTCGCCCGGGATTTGAAGAGAGAAAAGTTGGCACTTCGGGTTTGGTAAAAGGGAAAAGACCCGCTCCGAAAGAAATTGTACGAAACAATTTCATTTAAGCTTCATTCTAAAAGTATTAGCGTTAAGTCAACACACGCATCCCAAGAATTGAGAGAGAGAGAGAGAGAGACATAGACATATATATATATATATATATATATATATATAGAGAGAGAGAGAGAAACAGGAAGAGAGACATAGACATAGAGAGAGAGAAAGACAGACAAAGATATAGAGACAAGGACAGACATAGAGAGAGAGAGAGAGAGAGAAACAGGAAGAGAGACAGAGAGAGAAAGACAGAGAGACAGAGAGAGACATAGACATATATATATATATAGAGAGAAAGACAGAGAGAAACAGGAAGAGAGAGAAAGACAGAGAGACGGAGAGAGACATAGACATAGAGAGAGAGACAGACAGACAGACAGACAGACAAAGAAGTGGGGAGAGAGAGAGAGAGAAACAGACTAGCAGACGGAAAGAAAAACTTATTTTTAAAAAGAGAGAACTTAGAAATATCATTATTTTCTTTTTCATTAGATAAACCTTTCTTGTGTCTGTGGAGTTTATTTTCTTTTTCAAGGAATATTTTTTGGATACGGATGAAAAAGGAATAAAATACAAGAAATTTATTACGCCTATTTGAAGAATTATTCAATTTCTTCAAATAGACACACAACGTCCAAAGCGGTGTACAGGGGGGTGTCATCGTGGCGTTGTGGCTGACGTGTTGAACTGTGACATCATGTTAAACGAGTTCAAACTCCAGTCACGCCCTAACGTTCATTTTTAGATTAATGCCTTTGGAAAAAGCATGAAAACCCTCATCCTCATAACGATGTGTTATTAAGTGCCACACTTTTGCAAGAATGGATTTGGCATTAGATAACCAACGCAGATTGATATGCCATTAAAAAACAAAGAAAGGAAAATGATACTTTTGTTATGGAGATAAATAGACATATAGACATCGTAACAAACCAATATGTTTTTATAAGCTCTGACCAGGCTTATCGTTGCTTAACTTGTTAGGACTCCCAAAATAAAAATAAAAAAAAAGATAGAATAACTCACCTGCCTGCCATCCAGCGTAAAAATCTTTCTTACTGAACCACTGTCCAGGTGAATAGCATTTGTGATATCACTGAGAACTTGCCGAAATGAGTAGGCCGTTTTCCGGTTCAGGAGCACTCTGACTGCTTTGCGTGGCTTTCCACCATTCCGAATAATGGTGACCAATTTCGGCTTAACAAAATCTCTACTTGTTTCAGTCATGGCAGCATCAGGACACTGGTTGCTAACATACTCCTCCCCACTAAGAGGCCCCCTAACGTTTGGATTCCAACAAAGATTAATGATGCTCTTATAGTTGACATTCCGAAAAACGTCTGTACTGGAGCAGACAAAATATTCACCTTGTAGGAGTCCCTCTAGGGTAGTCACCATCTGCCCGTCGAGAGAGAAGATATAGCGAACACCTTTAGCCAGGATGTTCGTGTCACAAAGAGGACTGGCCGTCAGATCCTCCAAGAGCGACTCAAAGCTCCGGAACTTTTCACAGTTGATTGCCATCACGTATCCCTTGTAGAAACGATCACCATTGCGGTAGAAGCGAACCTTACGGGCCTTGCGAGAATCTGCTAGTTTGCGGATGCTGTGTCGGGTCAGACTGCCATGGGCGCTGTGACTTGGGCTAATCCTCCCCGACCGGTAGCCGTTACTGCGGGAAGATCGGGATTTGTCATCGAAATGGTCATTCACATTGGGCAGCTGTGAATAAGAAGAAGTAAAAAAAAACAAAACATAAAATCAATAGGTTGTATTCACAAGATGTACTGTTCGGATTTTAGGCGGGAAAAGTAAAGGGATTTTCTAAAACAGTGTTTAAAAAGGCAGGTAAAAGGCTTACAAAAGTATTTTAAAAATGGGTAAAAAGCTAAAAATGTATAAAAAGGCGAATAAAAAGTTAAAACAAAAAAAAAAAGAATAAAAAAGCGAGTAAAAAGATAAAAAGGTGAATAAAAGTCGAAAAAAATATATAAAGGCGGGTAAAAAATATCAAGAGTAAAAAAAGGCGGGTAAAATTTTTTAGAAGTATAAAAAGCCGGTAAAAAGGCTTAAAATTATTTTTAAAAGCTAAAAAAAAAGATGAAAAGGCCAATAAAAATCTATAAAAGTATAAAAAGGCGGGTAAAAAGCTAAAAAGAAACGCGTAAAAATCTTAGAAATTATAAAAAAAAGCGGTTAAAAATTTTTAATTGTAAAAAGAAATCAGATAAAAAGCAAAAAAAAAGATAAAAAGGCGAGTAAAAATCTCAAAAAGTATAAAGGGGTGGGTAAAAAGCAAAAAAAGTATAAAAGGGTGGGTAAAAAGTTAAAAAAAGTATAAAAGGGTGGGTAAAAAGCTAAAAAAGTATAAAAGGGTGGGTAAAAAGCTAAAAAAGTATAAAAGGGTGGGTAAAAAGCTTAAAAAGTATAAAAGGGTGGGTAAAAAGCAAAAAAAGTATAAAAGGGTGGGTAAAAAGCTTAAAAAGTATAAAAGGGTGGGTAAAAAGCTTAAAAAGTATAAAAGGGTGGGTAAAAAGCTAAAAAAGTATAAAAGGGTGGGTAAAAAGCTAAAAAAGTATAAAAGGGTGGGTAAAAAGCTTAAAAAGTATAAAAGGGTGGGTAAAAAGCAAAAAAAGTATAAAAGGGTGGGTAAAAAGCTTAAAAAGTATAAAAGGGTGGGTAAAAAGCTAAAAAAGTATAAAAGAGTGGGTAAAAAGCTAAAAAAGTCTACAATGGCGTGTAAAATGTTAACAAAAGTTTTAAAAGAGAGGTAAGAGCTAAAAGAAAAGGATAAAACTCATTTAAAAGGCGAAAAAAAAAAAAAAAGGCAAGCAAAAAAAAAAACCCTAAAAAGTATTGGCCAGTGGAGAAGAAAAAAATAGAATATTGAATATTTTTTACTTTCTTTTTTAGTTTAACAAAATTTACACGAGAAAAGAATCAGGAAATTATAAATTCCAAAGCAACTTGAGTTTTTGAAATATTTTTTAAGATGAGTTTGGCGAGCAACGAGGAGATCACGTATATTAAGTTGCTAGTTTTTCTATTCCTGAAAAATTTAGTCCAAGACATTTTAAAATCAACTGTTAAATTGTTGGAGGCCACAGATATGATTAGGGCAGACAAGGGCCTCATAAACTTATATGAACTCCTTGTGACCCAATTTAATTTCCATTCATTCCCAAATTAATTGAATATTAAATCACAAATACAAACGCATCTGGAATTATTTTTAAAATGGGATGGGGTTTGTGGGGTTGATTTTTTAAAATGTTTTTAGTTTCAAGATAAAGATTTTTTTTTTACAAAATAGAGAAAAGTTATTACACATGGAATATTGAATCATAGAATAGCACCCACACCAACAAATACCAGGCAAACTGTCAACTCATCCAAATATATCAGGTATTCCTATCTAATATAAATAATTTGCTCACATTTGTATGCTTTCTCGTATTCCAATCTAATACAAATAATTTGTACACAGTTGTTCGGTTTCAAGTATTCCTATCTAATACTAGGAATTATATAGTTTCAACTGATTATTTCTATTTGGTAATAGTCAATTGTTTTCATACGATTATCTGGTTTCAAGTAATTATGATAATAATAATCCATAGAAAACATGTATAATTTCAAGTAACTATTCCAAATAAAGATTATATATATATATATATATATATATATATCAATTATGAATGATTTGCTCATAGTTGCATGGTTTCAAGTATTCCTATCTAATACAAATAATTTGCTCATAGTTATATATTTTCAAGTAATTATTTCTATTCAATAATAGTCATCTGTTTACACACAGTCATATGGCTTCAAGTAGTTGGCGACCTTAGTCGAGGGCGACCAGAAGGCTCCCTTTTCAATAGATACTACATCAAGGTGTACGGGAGGGCGCTAATACTTTCCTTGGATTGCTCCACTTTACCCTTGATACGTACCTTATATTGCTATAAGTGTTAAGCAAGGAGGTATCAAGTACCATTTTTAAAGTCTTTTGTATGACGCGACCTGGGATTGAACCCAGGTCTCCCGGTTATGAGCCGGTTAGGGAAGACCGCTTGGTTTCAAGTAACTATTAGTAATTCTTAGTAACCAATTACTGTTTTAAGTAACTATTGGTAATACAAATAATTTTCGGTTATGATATCAGGTATTTCTATCTAATATTAATAATTTGGTGACAGTTCAAAAATTTCTAATATTCCAATTGATCACTGATAATTCATACAGTTATATGGTTTCAAATAACTTCTATCTAATAATAGTCATCTGTTTACTAGGGTTTTACGACATATCAACCATTAAAGGTTATTTAATGCCAAATTCTCTTTATACATACATACATATGATTTGTAAAGACATTTTTTTGATAACATCCTTAAACGAACCTGAACGCATTTTTGCACACTGTTACATTTTTTTCAAGTATTGCTATACAACATTAACGATTTAACATCAGTGATTTGTTTGCACACAGTTTGTTCTATTAGACCCATAGATAGGACCCTATCAGGTGCTACCACTCCTGGTCAGAGCGGACCTGGGAGCAATGGCAATGATTGGGTACTCCACATTCACCCAAAGCTCCAAGGCTGGAACCTCTCCATCAGAGTGTTTAATGTCATATGCAGGGGAGGACTTACCCCTCTGCAGAGGTGTAATCAGTGTATTCTACAGCTCCAGTCTACTGGGCTAATGATCATTTGTTTGCACACAGTTATATGATTTCAATTAACAAATAATAATTCTTAGTAAACAATTACAAAAATAAAGTTGTCTCCCTTTAGTCGAGGGCGGCCAGAAGGCTCCTTTTTCTATAGCTACTACACCGAAGTGTAGAGGATGGCGCTACCCCTTTCCCTGGATAACTCCACTTTAACCTCGATACGTACCTTATATCGCTGAGTGTTAAGAAAGGAGGTATCAAGTACCATTTTAAAAGTCTTTGGTATGACGCGATCTGGGATTGAACCCAGGTCCTCCGGACCATTGGCGAACAAGTAACTATTGCTAATACAAATAATTTGCGCAGTTATATGGTATCAAGTATTTTTTATCAAATACAAATAATTTTGAACAGATCTATTTGACTGATTGATAGGCCCCTAACAGGTAGTATCACTCTAGGTAGGAGTGGACCTGAGAATAATGGCTATGAAAGGTACTTCATACCTTCCAAAGCTCTAGAACAGTCAGGTGCAGTTTAATGTGATACCCAGAACACACCATTTTGGGATGGGTTGGGCCTTACCCCTCCACGGAGGACGCAGTCATCCTCAGTGACAGGGCTGAATTCATTGAATATTAACAATTTATCTCAAGGTTCCAGACGACAACAAAGAAACTACATCCCACTTTTTTTTTAAATCCGGAAATTCATCGGGTGCCGCATAGTCACGTGTCATGTATTAAGAAAACGAATTTGTTGGTATTATTGGAAGTTGCACTCTCGGTCACCCGATGCATCGGACAGTACTCTAACCAGCTTTTGACATTCGAACTAACACCATCTTGGCAGAGTTGACATTTTGTTCCGGGCCGAGACCAAAAGAAAGAATCGATAATTGGGGAAGGAGGAAAAAGAGGAAGGAATTCAGGACGAAGGGAACAAGTTGCAATCTTCCTTGTCATCATCTTGTAGCAGCAAAAAAGAGATTTGCATTTTGCCAGCTGGGTGGACAGGAAGTGCTGGCGACAGGAAATCAGAGAGAGAGAGAGAGAGAGAGAGCGGGAGGGAGAGAGAGATATATATGGGTGAAGGAGTAACGAATGGTGGATAGGAAAAGGGTAAGAACTTTGGTTCAGGAAAGACGTATGGATAAATCGGAAAGAGAGACGGAGACATGAAAAGGTTATGATAGATAGATAGATAGATAGATATGAGCAGACTGAGATAGATAGATAGATAGATAGATAGATAGATATGAGCAGACTGAGATAGATAGATAGATAGATAGATATGAGCAGACTGAGATAGATAGATAGATAGATATGAGCAGACTGAGATAGATAGATAGATAGATATGAGCAGACTGAGATAGATAGATAGATAGATAGATAGATATGAGCAGACTGAGATCGATAGATAGATAGATAGATATGAGCAGACTGAGATAGATAGATAGATAGATAGATAGATAGATAGATATGAGCAGACTGAGATAGATAGATAGATAGATAGATAGATATGAGCAGACTGAGATAGATAGATAGATAGATAGATAGATATGAGCAGACTGAGATAGATAGATAGATAGATAGATAGATAGATATGAGCAGACTGAGATAGATAGATAGATAGATATGAGCAGACTGAGATAGATAGATAGATAGATAGATAGATATGAGCAGACTGAGATAGATAGATAGATAGATAGATAGATATGAGCAGACTGAGATAGATAGATAGATAGATAGATATAAACAAGCTTATATAGATAGATAGATAGATAGATAGATAGATAGATAGATAATGAAGAGAGATAGATAGATAGATAGATAGATAGATATGAGCAGACTGAGATAGATAGATAGATAGATATAAACAAGCTTATATAGATAGATAGATTGATAGATAGATGATGAAGAGACATAGATAGATAGATAGATATGAGCGGACTGAGATAGATAAATAGATAGATAGATAATGAAGACACATAGATAGATAGATAGATAGATAGATAGATATGAACAAACTGAGATAGATAGATTTATGAATCTATCTTTCTCTCTTTATCTGAGAAAGACAGAGAAAGGGATAGAGATAGAGAGAATGATAGGGAGAAAGAGAAAGATAAACAGATGGGGAAAGAAAGAGGTATAGAGGAAGCAAGAGGAAAGAGGAAAGGAAATAAAATAAAAGTAGGCGCGCGCGAGAGAGAGAGAGAGAGACAGACAGACAGAGACAGATAGAGACATAAACAGAGAGAGAAAGAAAGAAAGAAAGAAAGAAAGAAAGAAATAGAGGGAAAGAGATCGAGAGAGTAAAAGTGAGAAAGAGGTATCGAGAGAAGGAAAGAGAGAAGGCGGACAATAGAGAAGGAAAGAGAGTAAAAGTGCGAATGGGATAGCGATGAAGAGAGAGATAGAGTAAAAGTGAGAAGGATAAAGAAAAAGAGAAAACGAGAGAGGGTTGCAGTGTTGAGTATATTTTATGTGAGTACACAAACGAAAACACAAATCTATTGTCGGTTTTTTTTTTATCGGCACCTAGAAACTTTGATCACGGTGTTTTTGGAGGTTAACTCTGGTAACAACCTTCTCCACTTCAGCTGTTGAAGGTAGTTTAAAGGTCATAAATTATGTAGTGATTTTTTGTACTCAATTATACTTGTTTATAGCTACAAGAGTTTTATGAAGGATGTTTCGTAAGAAACGTAACCCTCCCCTAGATAAAAAAAAATGGGTTTATTTGTTTGTTTGAGTTTCATGGCATATCAACCTTTGTAGGTTATTTAACGCCAAATCCATTTTTACACAAATAAACAGTTCAATTTCAAACCATTCAGTTTAGCATAAGTACACAGTTTAATTGCCAAAACATTTCTATTTCAAGCTATTCAGTTTAGTCAAACACTTCCAATTCAAACAATTTAGTTTAGCGCAAGTACAGTTTTAATGTCAAGAACAGTTCTATTTCAAACAATTCAGTTTCGTTTATGTACACAGTTTACATGTCAAAACAGTCCTATTTCAAGCAATTCAGTTTAACATTACACAGTTTAGTTCTATTTGACACATAGATAGGACCCTATCAGGTGCTACCACTCCAGGACAGAGTGGACCGGGGAGTGATGGCAATGAAGGGCTACTTTGTATTCACTAAAGCTCCAGCATTACTGGAACCTCGTTATCAGATGTTTAGTGTCATATCCAGGACACTCGTTGGGTGGGGGTGGGGGTCCATCGTAGGAAATGGAATCAGACAAGTTCAAATCCTGAACGAGACTGTTTCTCTTCACGCTAATGCTCTAGGGAAAGTCAAGGATGCATCAGTTCTCTCACTATTTATGGGAGAATAGTAAAGCAGACTGGACTCTTTGGCAACCAATCTCGGAGAAGGAAAACTCTAAATTCAAACAGTGATTATTTACTTTTCGCACTGATGTTTTTAAAAAAAGAGGTGCCCGTGGTGTAATGGTTATCGTCGTAGAAAATGAACACGGCGACACGAGTTCAAATCCTGGACGAGACTGATTGCATTTCACATAGCACTAATACTCTTGGGAAAGGTATGTATCCAATTATTCTCCCTCCAGCTATGGGTAAAATAGTCGGGCAGACTAGGTTCTTTAGCCTTGGTGAGGCAACTAGTCTAGGAGAAGGAAAACTCTGAATTCAAACCTGTTAAACTCTGCTTAAAAAATTGACCTTGTGTCATATCCTACCCGAGCGGAGAGGTTGGTAAATACGGATGTCTTTAAAAAAGGCATGAATTCATCTATTCTACTAGCCTCACCCTTATCTAAGTTATGGGTAAATAGTTGGACTGGCTGGTTTCTTTTGCCCCTTTATATACCCGTTTTTTAATAAGTGGAACATGGATGAGGTAGGTGTTGAAACTGGATTTTATCAACTTCATCCAAAATAACTCGCAATCTGTCGAGTAAGTGTTAAAGAGGCCGCATTGCAAGAATTGAACTTTCTAGGGTTGCAAGCCTCCTGCGGGGAATGTCTCCACCAGTAAAACTATTATATAACCGATAAGGTGAACTTTTACATAATACACACAACAGCCATATACAGTCACGAACACTTGCTACGCAGAGACCAAACTAAGTTACTCTTTCATCTTAAAACAAGAAATACCACCAAAATATGGGACACCAATGGAGATACCCATGATGTAATGGTTATCATCGTAAGAAATGGACACGGTGACCTGAGTTCAAATCCTGGACGAGGCTGTTTGCATTTGACACAGCTGTAAGGTTACAGGGTTATTGTTAATATTAAAAGTTATGTAATATAATTGCAGAGGGATTTCGTTTCGTATATCTTGCCTTTCGGTTAGGTTAGGCTGAGAATTTTCGCTTAGCACATGGCTTAGTTAGGTGCAACATTAACGCAGGTGTTCACGCGCACACGGAGAGGATGTCTCATTCAGAGATGTCAAAATAAAAATTCCAGATAGTAATTGAGACCAGGGAATGTGAGTGACGTCACGCACCGGAAGCGTGGGCTGAGGATTTTGAGATTTGAGAAAAGCAGTGAGTTGAGTTCCTGCCTCGGAAGAAGAAGGTTGACTTTCGGGGCTCGTCGAGGCCAGACCAGTAGTTTGCAGCGGGGGCCGCACGTGGATTGGGGCAGGTGAAAAAGCAGTCAGCATAGAAAGATTGTGTGTCTCTCTCTCCTCATGTCGAATAACCTTTAAACTCAAAAAGGTGAAAAAAAAGTTTCGTACTAATTGGTAAAGTGTTTCACGTGTATTTCGGATTCCTTATGTCATTTCCCACATCCGTATATCTGGCTATGTAACAGTTATACTGTTCCTCAAAAATAATAGGTGACTCTTGTATCAAATATGGAATCTTTCAGCAGAATTATATATGACGTTTGTCTCGAGTGCTTTTGGGCAGTAAAGCATAAATGAAAGAAAACGAACCGAATAGATAACGAATATAGAAAGGATTTCAACATGAATGATATACACGCGGAACCACCTTTCTCGAGTGATTACGCAAAATCAAGAAACGGCTGCTATGACATCAACGGCCGTAAGTAAACGCGTTTTTAAATCACAAACTGCACCAAAATGTAAATGAACGAACGTCCAATGTAATGTCTGCTTTTAGTTGATCTGGTGTATATATAGATATATATTTCTTTTAAATACCCTACCCGGTGGCAAAAGCTGCTTGGTAGCGCCAGAAGTGGCAGTACCGCCTTGAGCTACCGAAACTGTGTTATCACCCTAGTTGGCGGCTGACGAGGTTAGGGTATCGCACGTGCTTTCACACGTTGTATGATGAAAAAAAAATATGGAAACCTTTTTTTTTTTTTTTGCCCGGAACATTTTCTTAGCAGTCCGACGCAACACGATGGAGAGAAAGACATCATAAGGTTCTATGAACGAATCCCAACTTGGCTGACACCAGACAGACACCTACCTCTGACCGATACGTACCAACGTTTAACTCTAACTGACTTCCAAAACTCAAATGCACTCCTCAACAGATCATTCTTAAATTCTTCCATTTTTTTTTCATATATTACAAAATTAAGTACTTCATTGGTGTGACGTCATCTAACTAAATCATTACATCATCATCAGTTTTTTTTAAAATTTCAATCAAACTTATCACGTGATATGACTTCAAATTTGTTTAGTTTTCGTTTCCTGTCCCGGAAACCTTAGAATGATTGTTGTGCGCATGCGCGTACTACCTGACCTCGGTGCCGAGTAACATTGAACTAAAAGATCCCTGAACAGTAGACGACCTCAATATACTCTCAACTGAAATATGTCGACTTCACCTCACAGCAACAATCGAACCCATGCAACTGAAATATGATACATAGCAATACTTAGAACCATTTAATTTTGTTGATTTATACTAAACTGAATTCTTAGAAATAGAACTGTTTGATAATTCAACTGTGTATCTAAAAAATGTGTTTACAAATCATATTTTTAATATATCTCTAAAAACAGGATTTGGCCTTAAATAACCAACAATGGTTGATATACCATAAAACCCAACTAAACCAAATCCTGTATATTTAATATATATGTATAAAGAGGATTTGGCATTAAATAACCTACAATGGTTGATATACCATAAAACCCAACTAAACCAAATCCTATATATTTAATATATATGTATAAAGAGGATTTGGCATTAAATAACCTACAATGGTTGATATACAATAAAACCCAACTAAACCAAATCCTGTATATTTAATATATATGTATAAAGAGGATTTGGCATTAAATAACTCACAAGGGTTGATATGCCATAAATAACAAGCAAACCGAATCATATGTATTTAATATATATGTATAAAAATGATTTGGCATTAAATAACCTACAATAGTTGATATGCCATAAAACCAAACCCAACCAAATCATATATATTTGATATGTATGTAAAAACAGGATTTGGCATTAAATAACCTACAAGGGTTGATATGCCATAAAACCAAACCCAACTCAACAAAACTAACAAAAGAGATGGCAACTACTATGGAACCAAAATATCCACAAGTTTTATCAAATAAAATCCATATGTAAAGAAAGAAAACCAGATATTAGTAAGACGAAAACACAAGAGAACACTCTGACTTGGCTACGTATGAGCTATACCAAACTAACTCACGTTCATCCTCAAAAAGGAACAACCACCAAAATTTTCATGTGGAACACAATATAAAGTGAAACTCATTTTAATGAAATACAAAAATCTCACTCATATTCAAAGAAAACTTTATTGTACAGGGTGGAACGATAAAATTGTCGCCCTAGAAAAGACGACATGATTCCATTTCTGTTTAATGAAACTGGTTTTCTTTTTTTGTTGTAGACCATCTACTAGTTGGTCAGTTGTGTACAAATCCCAAGAGCGATAAGAGCTTTCTATCATGTCTAAAAGTTCAACAATGTTCAACGAGCGAGATCAGAGATGCGCCGCTGTACAACACATGGTCTCTACCGATCCAAGTTATGACAACAGGACCATTGCCAGCACCCTCAAAATGCAAGTCTGGATTGCCACGAATAACAGGGACGAGCCCAGGGTGATGAAAACAAAGTTTCCGGCTACGGTTATGGTCTTTGGTGTGGTTTCAAGTGAGGGCCACATCATGCCACCTCACATCTTCGAAGTCGGCTTGAAAGTCAACACCAAAGTGTACCTGGATGTGCTGAAGAGTGTGGTGATCCCCTGGTGCAATCAGGTGGCCAGTGGCAGACGCTGGGTGTGGCAGCAGGACTCGACGCCGGCTCACAAGTCCAAAGAGATCCAGGCTTGGCTTCAGAAGGAGTGCTACGACTTTGTACCCTTCTCTCACTGGTCCCCTCCTCCCCCGACCTGAACCCGCTGGACTACTTTGGTCATACGTCGAGAACATCACCAACATGACCTCCCACAACACCAAAGCCAGCCTGATCGCCGCCATCCGCCGAGTATTCACCGAGCTCCCGCCAGCGCTTGTGAAAAAGGCATGCTCCCAGTTCCGGATCCATATCGAGGCGGTGATTGAGGCTGAAGGCGGCTACATTGAATAGATGTCAGCTCTACTACATAATCAAGTTAGCTGAACTGATTTTTTTCAATAAAAGTTTTAAAATAAAGCTGTAGTGTTGTGTTCTTCAGGACAACAATTTTATCGTTCCACCCTGTAGATGTCAGTTCTACTATATAATCAAGTTAGCTGAACTGTTTTTTTCAATAAAAGTTTTAAAATAAAGCTGTTGTGTTGTTTTCTTTAGGACGACAATTTTATAGTTCTACCCTGTAGATGTCAGCTCTACTACAATATCAAGTTAGCTGAATTGATTTTTTCAATAAAAGTTTTAAAATAATGCTGTAGTGTTGTTTTCTTTAGGACGACAATTTTATCGTTGCACCCTGTAGAAAGTATTAAGAGAAGTATTTAAAACAATAGATCCCAATAACATAATTCACTTCCTGAAAAAAAAGCCTCCAACCAAAATATAAACCTCACCAATGAATAGACCACACACACACACACACACACACACACACACACTTGGGTGTACATATTCTCAACAGAAATGCCGATTTCACCCGATAGTATCAATCGAGCCCATATAGCTATACTGAATATTCAGCTACCAACAGAAAGTATCTAATGAAATAATCTACAAATAACTGCACAAGTAACTAGCGTACCCCACAAAGAGCGAATAGCAATTTACTAAGCTTCTGGCTTAGATTTGGCCGAGAGAATTGGGCACCCAATTAGACTCAAACTCACCCGTAGAGGTTTGTAGTCTAGCTTGTTAACCATTACACCACAAAAAGCGAATAAAAAGAAAATGTATCTGGCATAAAATAACCAAGCAAGAGTTGACATGCCGTAAAATCCAACCAGCCGAACCTTTGACTTAAATCCAAACTGCACGCTCTCTCGATGGTGCTTAGAATAATCTGACCGTGTACAGAGGGTTAAGACTCTCCCCACAAAAAATGGTATAACACTAAACTACATAATATTAACTCAGGGTAAGATAAAAAGATGAGAATAGTTACAACCAGTTAGTTACAAGGAGAAAAAAGTAAACATCTTAGACGAACAAAACATGCGGGACACTGCTGGGGATGTACGGACGTAAGCGATGCACTCCTCTGGAACCCTTCACACGGACGACCCGCTAGAACTTATCTGCAACAGCTCAATCCTAATACAGAATACAGCATAGAAGACCTGCTAGGATAGATAGATAATAAAGACGAGTGGCGAGAGAGGGTCAGGGAAATCCGTGCTAGCGACACTGTACCATAGGATCAACGTTTTGTGCTGTAAAGAGAGAAGTCCGCAGAAAAAGAAGTACTCAAGCTCGAAGGTAACGGAAAAAATATAGCAGTCGTTTTTTATTTAGCTATGATCACTGAAACTCGAAAAGTTCCTTCTTCTCCCTTCCTCTCGGTGGTGACGGGGTGTGTGTGTGGGCTGGCTGTTCGACACACTCTTGTCACAGCAGATAGGTCGTAGCAGACTGGGGTATGACGGGTCGGGACCTCCCGAACATTTAACGCACCCGTTTTGACAACTGCCTTCAACTCTGCCAAAATCTCATTACTTGTTTTCTTATATAGAGATTTTGGAAGATCCGCGAATGTTCGATGTCACTAGTGAAACACGTGATATTACATCTGTGATTATTTTAAAATCACGTCTAACTTTGCAGGTTATTCTGCCCGCACGCGCTAGTCTCGTGACACCTTCACTGATTGACGACAGCGCCCGTCCGTAATATTACAACACGACATGATGATGAGGATAATATATGTAATATCATCTAAAACTTAACAGAAAAGATCCATCGTCAATTTATTTGAACACCCTTTTCTTCAAAAGGATGTGTCATCAAATCATTTTATATCCCATCTGATGAAACAGCCTTTTTATTAAAAGGTTAGTTGAAATAAATTTATAATGTACATGATATTATCGATACATTTCATCTGTATAGAAGGTTTTTTTTATATATTTTTATATATTAATAGTCGTTCATTGATCACTCTATTTGAATATATTAATACTATATATTCTCTATAGATTATTCTTTTTTTTTAACTCTCTCTCTCTCTCTCTCTATATATATATATATATATATTAGAGGTGTTTTGTTTTAAAAGAAAAAATGTCTTCATTTTTTTTCTGTTGGACTCTGGTGAGTTCAAATTCCTTCTAACTGGAATCCCTTAGTAGTCTGGAATCCCTTAGTAGTCTGCCCTCCCCCACACCACAAAGTAGAAATAGAATCAGTGTAATGTATCATGGTCATATTGACGCCGGGTTGTAACGGTTGAGCGAGACGAGCACATGATTCTCAGTAAGCATGAAGCTACCAGCGAAAAAGGGAACAAAAAACTGCATTAAAAAAACATGGATGATATAGAAAGATAAGAATCAAACTATTTGTTGATTGATGCGAACCCGTCTAATGTTATTCTAGGACAAGAGGTTAGGGAAGCGCGTTCATTATCCATTCGTATCAATATTTTTTTATGTTATTGTTTCTTTGGAAGGTTTTTTTTGTGGCGGGGGGTGAATACGTTCCTATCGAATACAAATAATTTTTAAACAGATATACTTAAATCGTCGTTTGGTTTGGTTTGGTTTGTGGCATATCAACCATTGTAGGTTATTTAATGCCAAATCCTCTTTATACATATATTAAATATATATGATTTGGTTTGGTTAGGTTTTATGGCATATCAACCGTTGTAGGTTATTTAATGCCAAATTAATTTTTATCCATATTAACAGTTCTATTTACACCAATTCAGTTTAGCATAAGTACAATTTAAATATCAAACACTTCTATTTGACCCATAGATAGGACCCTATCAGGTGCTACCACTCCAGACCAGAGTGGACCTGGGAACGATGGCAATGAAGGGGGACTCCGCATTCCCCAAAGCTCCAGCATAACTGGATTCTCACCATCAGATTGTTTAGAGTCCTACCCAAGACACTCATTGATGGAGGGGTCTTACTCATAAGCAAAGATACAGTCAGTGTATTTTGCAGCCCCAGTCGACATAGTCATATTTGAACCATAGATGGAACGCTAAAAGGTGCTATTATTCCGGATAAGAGTGGACCTGGGAATAATGGCAATGAAGTGATACTACATATCCCCATACTGGAGCCCCACCATCAGATGCTATTTATTGTCATACCCTGGACACCCCACACATTTTTAAAGGATCTTATCTCCTACCAACAGACACAGTGTATTTTAAGCCTCACTGACAGGTCAGAGGTTTTACGACATGTTAACCCTTGTTGGGTTATTCAAAGCCGAAGTCAGTCTTTATTTCAAATAACTCTTCAATCGAATAGGCTTGGCTGGTCATCGAGGAGACTCGCAATAGATGAGGATCCTTTATTCATCCCCTGATCTTCGTTGGTGAAACAAAGCCATGACGATGACCAGCGTTCATCTCGAAAGACGTTCATTTGCTGGGAGATGACAGGATCGGCAGAATGATATGAAGCAGTTGGAAGAAAATAAGATAAAGCGTTGCATTTTGGTCGAGAAGGACGGAAATAGATTAATAAAGCTGAGTAGTATTGATAATAAGAGGAGACATCTCGGAAAGGAAAGGGGAGATAAATGTGTGGAGGGGGGGGAGAGAACACAAAATGAAAATATCGATAACTAGATTTACATCGACCAGTAAGAATATGGGATTCGTTATTAAATGAAAAAGCAGGCAAATATCTCACATTAATGAAATGGAGTTTAAATGAACGTCTTCATCAGCTGACATGTACAGAGGTAAACAGGTGAGAGGGAGAAGGAATTTGGAGAAAAGCTGAGAGAGAAAGAGGGGGGGGATAGAAATAGGGAGAAACAGGGAATGGTGGAGTTTGGAGAAAGAGAGAGAGGGAGAGAGAGGAAAAGAAATAGGAAGTGATAGAGAGGGAAAGAGGTAGAGATGCGGGATTTGAAGAGAGAAAGAGAGGGGAGTGGGAGAGAAAGAAAGAGGAAGAAACGTTATTTGGAGATAGAAGAAGAGAAAAAGGAGAGACGGGGAAAAAGGGAGAAAGAGGCAGAAGAGAAAGAAGAAGAGGAAAGGTTTAGAGATAGAAAGCGGGAGAGGAGAAAAAGGGGAGTGGAAAAGAGAGTGAGAGTGAGAGAGAGAGAGAAACGTTGTTTGGAGATATAAAGAGGAAGAGAGAGAGGGGGTTGTGAGAAAAAGAAGGAGTGGTGAGGTTTGAGATAAAAAGTGGGAGAGGAGAAAGAGGGAAGTGGAAAAGAGAGAGAGAGAGAGAGAGAGAAAGTGTAAGACACTATGTCTAGAGAGAGAGAGAGAGTGTGTGAAGAGGAGGATTTGGAGAGATATCAGTGCAAAGAGTTTATTAAAAGAGAATGACCATCGAATGACCGGATGTGACCAGATTAGAGCCGTCTGGAAATATGAGAGCTTAAATACAGCCACTTAGATAAAATAGAATAAATAAATGAATAAACTGAATCTACTGAATTACTTGTGCAGTCTTAGTAAAAAAAAAAAAGATTTACTTGGATTGGTTTGGTTTAATTTTATGGCATATCAACCATTGTAGGTTATTCAAATCCATTTATATATATATATAAACAGTTCTATTTCAAACAATTCAGTATAGCATAAGCACACAATTTAGTTCTATTTGACCCATAGATCGAGTGCTACCACTCCAGGCTAGATTGGACCTGAGAGCGATGGCCATGAAGAGATACTCCGCATTCCCCAAAGCTCCAGTTCACCATCAGATTTACAAGTGTGAGTCAAAAGTTTTGCAATATTTTGTTGACATGAGTAGAATTCGTCGGCACCAGATGCTTTTGCCGACGCCGGGAAGACGGCCAACTGTACTGGATTGTGATATGCCAAACTCACCTGATACTCTCTGAAAGTTACCACATATGTCTTGGGGGTGTCCTCGTGGTGTAATGGTTAAAGCGTTGGACTGCGGAATCGTAGTACGCGACTTCGTACTCCAGTCGCGCTATTACGTTCACTTTCGGGCAAATACCCTTGGGAAAGGTATGAACCCCCTTATCCTCCCAGCAATGGGTTAAATAGTACCACTACTGTTCTTCTAGGAGAATAGCATTGGCATTAAATAACCTACAAAGGTTGATATACCATTAAACAAAGAAACAAAACAAACTCTATATCTTGGTGTACGGCCTCGGAATCCAGTTTTAGGCTTACCTGCCCTTGTCAAGGTTCTTGCTACCAGAGCGAAAAATCTTGAACCATCCAATGAATTGATTGGTGTTTCACGGCATATAAACTCTTGTGGGTTATCTAATGCCAAATATTGTTTATATATAAGTAAAATATGAAGTTGAAATAAATCAGACAGATATTTTGTAAAAAGAAGAAACAGAAAGAAAAATATAAATAAATTTTTTAATAATATTAATCTATGTTCATCAAGGCGTTTACATTTCATGACGTAATCTATTTTTCAGACATTTTTCTGTATCGTTAAATCCTCATTTTAGATTCAAAATTCCAACCCTGAGGATGACCTTAAACTTTTTCTCCAGATATTCCTTGGATCTTATATTTTTATAATTTTTTTATCTTGGAAAATTTCTATTACAGGTCGAAACGAGTTGGTAAACTTAGACTAATATTACTAAAATGTTCTCATCTATTTATATGTATTTCTGTCTGTGTGTGTGTGTGTGTGTGTGAGTGTGCGTACGTGTGAGTGTGTGTGTGTATGTGTGAGTGTGAGTGTGTGTGTATGTGTGTGTACGTGTGAGTGTGTGTGTATGTGTGAGTGAGTGTGTGTGTGTATGTGTGTGTGTATGTGTGAGTGTGTGTGTGTGTACGTGTGAGTTTATGTGTGTGTATGTGTGTATGTATGAGTGTGTGTGTGTGTGTGTGTATGTGATTTGTAAGCAAATAGTTGGTTGTTAACTTTATTTTCAAATGAACTGTGGCACCTCATTTGTTTTCGCTCGTTAAAAGGTTTTAAGTATTGCTATCTAACTTGAACAGTTCTATTTGATATTAATCATTTGTTTGCACATAGTTAAATGGTTTTACGTATTGTTATTTAGCATTAGTAATTCTATTTATCAAGTATTCCTGATGGATACAGACAATTTGTACACAGCTGTATCGCTTCAAATAATAGGATTAATCCCAAACATGGCAGAGCCCTAGACTACGGTGGTCTAGTTTAAGCTATGAACAGACACACATGCCAGCTTGCCCAGTTGGCTGGGGCTGTAGAATACACCGACTGCACCTCTGCAGAGGGGTAAGACTCCCAACGAGTATCCTGCATATGACACTAAACAATTTGATGGTGAAGTTCCAGGGATGCTGGGGCTTTGGGGGATGTGGAGCACCCCCTTCATTGCTATTGCTCTCAGGTCCACTCTGACCCGGCGTGGTAGCACCTGATAGGGCCCTATCTATGTGTTAAATAGAACTAACGGCGTACTTTTGCTAAACTGAATAGTTTGAAATAGAAATGTTTTTGACAATTAAACCGTACTTACATTTAAACTGCGTGCTTATGCTCAACCGAATTATTTGAAATGGAACTGTTTTTGACATTGAAACTGTACTTACACTAAAATGATTTTTTTAAATATAGAACTGCTGAATTAGAACTGCTTGACTAAACTGAATAGCTTGAAATAGAAATGTTTTTCACAATTAAACTGTTGTTACATTTAAAC
This sequence comes from Sepioteuthis lessoniana, assembly GCA_963585895.1. Lineage (NCBI taxonomy): Eukaryota > Metazoa > Mollusca > Cephalopoda > Myopsida > Loliginidae > Sepioteuthis > Sepioteuthis lessoniana. The sequence continues at coordinate 54,082,817 of OY757945.1, read as the reverse complement.
TGCGTGCTTATGCTAAACTGAATTGTTTGAAATAGAACTGATTATTTACATAAAAATAGATTTGGCGTTAAATAACCTACACAGGTTGATATGCCATAAAACCCAACTAACCAAACACACACACACACACACACACACACACACATATATATATATATATATATAGAGAGAGAGAGAGAGAGGGAAATTAATGATGTAGTTTGATATATTCTATAGTGTTCAATATCGATGACAAAGCTTACACACACATATATATCAGTGTCGGTTCCTGAGGTAAAACTTTTCGAGTACTCACTGATCCGAAACAGAAACAAGCGTTATCAAATAATAAATTTTCGCCATTCAGGTGAATTTTAAACATTTTAGTAAAAACACACTCGTCAGGCTAGATTTTGTTCTTATCTATTAGTACCATGTAACCCTGTGCAACATGTCACAGGTGACTTGGAGAGGAAATAGGCACTGCTAAGTAACACTCCCATTGTTATAAAAAGGGATTTACTTGCTATGGCAACCCGACGACCTAATAGGCAATGGGATATGAAAAAAAGAAGAAACGCACACAAAATTACCCTCTACTCGGCTTAAATAGAACAAGCAGACACGAAGTGCCTGTCCGATTTTATCGAGAACATGCTGCATACATATATATATATATATGCAAGCAAACACACACACACACACACACACACATATATGTGTGTGTGTGTGTGTGTGTGTGTGCTCTATAGTCGATATTGCATCCTCTACAGAGCGGTAAGATCCTACTCTGACCAAAAAGAGGCGTTTTTTGTATGATACTAAATTGTATCTGATTGTGAGGGTCTGGAGAGCACAGAGTCACTTTTTCGTTGCCATTACTCCGAGGTCCACTCAGATTCGAATTTGAATCCTATCTTCGTTTAGTAGAATTGTTTGTGAATTTGTATTAGAGTGCGTTGTGGGATCATCCCTATTCTCGATATACAATGGACTTTTCCAATAAACTTTTGACTGTAATTCTCTCTGGGAGTTTAGTATCAAATATCGTAGAAGGGAGGATGGGAGGGCAACCAAACGGGGATATTTTCTTTCGTTTCCTTTTTTCTTTCGGTTTTTTTTCTCTCATCCCCATCACATCCTTGTAAATAATCATTTCTGTCAATAAAATCATACATTTCATTCGGGGTTATTTAGGAGGTCTTTTCACAGAGCGAATGTGGTATTTTGGTGGCCGCAGCGTGCTTGGTGAAGGATGGCTGCTTGTATATTGTATTGATGAATGTGTCGGCGAATGTGGCTAGCTAGTGCCCCTTAGAAAATATAGAAATGGCATGACCGCTCCCAACCCTGACCCCCCCTTAAAACTTCAGAGTTTTATGCTTTCTTTTGTATTTTCACAAAAAACAAAGGAGTTTGTTATAAAATAGTTTCATTGACTTTTATTACTCGTTTCCCGTAATACGTGGTGCCTTCAATAAGGTTCCAGACTTTTTTGACAGGCATTTAAAATTGTCGTAGACTCTTGAAAATTCACTATGTTATTGCTATATATCTTATGAGATGACAGACCAATTTTTATGATTTCAGCTTCAAATGAACAGCTACAGCAGCAATATGAATACACCCTACTAAATCCTGATTGTCACAGCTGGTGATTTTCAAAAATGCAATCTGGACGTGAGGACACTTTAGAAGAACGATGTGCAATAAAATTGTATTTTAAACTTGGAAAAAAGGCCACAGAAACGTATGGAATGCTTCAGACTGCTTTTCGACCATCTTGCATGAAGCGAGCATCAGTTTTGGAGTGACATAAGAGATTCAAGGAAGGCACAGAGGTGTGGGAGGAGTAAGTCAATACACCAGAGTTGATTGGCTAAAGGTTAGGGTTAGGGTTACTATGTTGAGGTTTTAAGAGAGTTCAGGAAGAGATTCCGTCGGAAAAGGCCAGCACTCTTCAAATCGGGTCAGTGGTATTTCCACTAGGACAATGCACCAGTCCACAACTCCATCCTTGTCACAGACTGTTTGACCAAGATGGGCATCAAGACAATTGCTCACTCTCCCTATAGTCCAGACCTTGCTCCCTGTGACTTTTGGTTATTTCCTAAGCTCAGAGGCTGTCGTTATGAGACAATTGAGGAGATGAAAGAGGCTGTGATGAAGGTCATTGACACGCTCACACAAGAGGAGTTCCATGGGGCCTTCCAGAAGTTGTTGGAACGGTACAACAAGTGCATTGCAGCCGGAGGAGATTACTTCGAAGGTGACTAGAGTTTCATGTGTGTACTATCAATAAAAGTGCCAATACGAAAAACGTCTGGAAACTTATTTAATGATCCTCGTATATAACTTTTTTTATTTTTCTCTCTAAGTACGTGTTTGTCTTATTCATTTTATGCCCTTTTCCGAGGACATGACAGATTGAAATTCATGAAAGCATATAACTACGAGAAACTGATAGTCACCAAGCGCCGTTGACTGAATCTACATCATCCTAACATCTATATATCATCATCATCATCATCATCATCACGTCGCACCATCAGCATGGATATCCCTGACCCTCTCTTACTTCACCTCCCTATCGTTCATCGCTTCCAGCAGGTCTTCAGGGCTACATTCTGTATCTACACAGAGCTGTTGTATGTAGGTTCGAGCTTGTCGCCCTGCCTTTGCTCGGCCATGTGAAGGGGTCCACAGGAGTACATCACTTATGAGTTTGTCCCTACTTCTTCAGCAGTGTCCCGAATGTCTGGTTCGTCTAACTTTGATAGTTTTCGTGATGGGTGGCTGGGGGCCGTATAGCTGCGACTTTATGGGGTGTTGCCTCCAGGACTTGTTCAATATTGCTCGCAGCATTCTTGTGTAGTTGCCGTCAAGCTATTTCTCCATCTGTTTTGTTAGCGTCCATGTAGTGCATCCATATAGCAGTATCGACACGACCGCTGCTTGGAAGAAACTGCGTTTCATTTTATCGGTCAGGTCTGACTTCCAAATGACCGATAGCTTATTGATAGCTGCCCATGCCTTTGCTGTGTCGATGTCTGTCTCGGTCGATGAGACACTGCTTCCTAGGTAGGTGAACTTGTCAACTAGTTTCAGAGAGCTACCGTTTAGTGTGGAAATGTCGCATGTGTGTGTGGGGGATTAAATTCTTGAAGCTCTCCATATAAAGATTAATGCACTTTCCTTAAACAATATCAACTTCGAATATAGCAGCCACATTCTAAAATGCCTTTAATACATTTCCCACCAATACTTCCTCTTACCTCTAGTAAAATTCATTTTTGCTATAAAATCTCCTCCCACTGGTTTTTCCTCCTACTCTTTATATCAATGTATATGACGCACCACTATGTTTCTCATTTCATTATTCGCTCCCCTGAAAATGGGTCCTGCTGAGGCCGAAAGGACTTGGCACCTTCCTGAATCCATCCTATCCAGAAGTCAAACGACTCATACGAAGACTTGAACAGTTAAAAGATAGAATAAGCAGACGTGAAGCGTCTATCCTTTTTAATCGAGAAAATGCTTATATATATATATATATAAGTAGAGGAATTGATATTATATTAATTAAATTATCATTACTAGAAAATTCGGCAAATACCTACATGCGAAACACTGAAAAGCTGTTTCAACCTTATTGGGTCTCATCAGCAGTGCACACCGTGATCTCCACCACTGGAGATCGAACCAGCAACCACAGAATGCAGAAACCCTAACTCTACCACTGAGCCAGTTTTCTAGTCATGGTAATTTAGTTTATATATATATATATATATAGATAGATAGATAGATAGATAGATACTCCCCTACCACTGTATGGTTGAGTTCTCTGGCGAAGAAGTAATCGTGTTACCATTAGCGTTCATTGCAAGCCTCTTCGTATATGAATTGAGGTCTCGGCAGCCGTTGAACGGATGTATGTAAACAATAGTAATTGTGATTCATAACCGTTTAAAATTTACTTCGCTGCTAATGGCTTCTCGTGGCTGAATGGTTAGAGGCTTTGGCTTGGCGTTTGAGTCAACCGGGTTTCGATCCCAGCTTTTGGGAGCTAATGTCTCGCCACACTGATGAGTTCTGATAGAACGAAACAGATCTGTCTGTGGATGACTATATATATATATATATCGTCGATATTGAACACACTGTACTTATAAATATAACAAGTACATTATACATGAAATTAATATCTAAACAAAAATAGAATCATGGAGAATATGACGTAAATATCTAAGGGAATTGTGATGTACGTGGTGACGTAGTTTCGGTTACAGACAGACACATAATCCCCATGATAATAAGAAATGCAACATGTTTCGGAAGAAAAGAAAGTGCTGTTTTCGGTATTTTCAATAAACAACACCTAGCCCCCCCCCCCGCTAGGACTGATGTGTGGGAGTGGGGAAGGAGAATTGGCCACTGTCCATAAATTAGGAGTAGAGAGATATTTTATTAATAGGTACTTAAAAATAAAGATCATATCTGGCGCCAAAAAAATGGTGAGAATATTGTCAGTAATTCGAAGTATTTTTTTCCTTACAAAAATCTCCAATATGTTTATACAACCCAGAAAAAAATAGCACATCATAGCGAGATGTCAATCAAAACTGAATTATGAAGGGATAATTGAAATATTCTTCGCTGAATAATAATGTTCAACATTTTTGTATTCAATGTCATAAGGTCCAAAGCGGCCATTTTGAATATCTATTACATTAAAACTTTTAAATTTATATATATATTTTTTTACTTATAAACTCGGACTTCTGGTTTGGTTTGGTTTCTTTGTTTGATGGAATATCAACCTTTGTGGGTTATTTAATGCCAATGCCGTCCTTGTATAAGAATAGTGATGATATTATTTAAGCCATAGCTGTGAGGGTTGAGAGGGTTCATATCTTTCCCAAGGGTCTAAAAGTGAACGTAATAGAAAGACTGGAGTTCGAACTCGCTTACTACGATGTCAGAGTCCAGTACGTTAGCCACTACGCCACGAGGACTTTTGGGATACTCTGTATATTCATACTAACGTATTAACAAACACACACACACACACGCATAATTTATGCTAGTTAAAGACCACGAAACATTTTTTTTATGATCTGATATTTTTTTCTTTTTCTTGCAAGTTTCTTTGTATCAGGGGCCCATCGATAGAATAACCCTGTCAGCTGAGCTGTAGAATACACCAACTACATCTCTGCAGAGGAGTAAGACCCTCCCCCCATCCCAACGAGTGTTCTGGATATGACAATGGGATGGTGATACTTTAGGCGTGAAGATTTGGGTAATGTCGAGTACCCATTCATTGCCATTGCTCCCAGGTCCACTCTGACCCGGAGTGGTAGCACCTGATAGGGTCCTATGTATGGGTCAAATAGAACAAACTGTGTGCAAACAAATGACTCGTATGAAATAGTGACTGTTATATAGCCATACTTGAAACCATTCAACTGTGTGCAAAAAAAAAAAAAGAGTTCAGGCTCGTTTAAGAATCTTATCAAGAAAATGTGTTTACAAATCATATATACATTTGATATTTATATGTATTAAGAGGGTTTGGCTTTAAATAACCTACAATGGTTGATATGCCATAAAACCAATCGAAACCAAATTGTTAGATCTCCACTGCAGTATATACCGTGATCTCCACCATTGGAGATTGAACCAGCGACCACCGATTGACTAGTTGTTTTGGTGTCACTTGTGTGCGATATGGTCAAATGGCTCAGTTGTAGAGTTTCGGCTCTGCAATCTGTGGTTACTGGTTTGATCTCCAGTGGTGGAGATCACGGTATACACTGCTGATGAGACCTAATAAGGTCGAAACAACTGTCCAGTGTTTGCGTAAGTGTTCGCCGGATTTTTTAGTCGAGGTAATTCAATTCACAATATAATTCCTCTACTTAAAAAAAGAAAAGAAAATTCAAACCAAAACACTAAGTTCTGCTACCAAGTGGTTTTGATAATAACGACTAATTGACTTCAAGGGATATTTTGTATTGTTTCTTTTTTATAGTTTGGGAGCTATATTTAATTTGTAAGAAGGTTTTATTATTGATGGAGTTACTTGTACAATTATGTTTCACCCATTCATCGACTTCCATTTTTCTTGAGTGTTAGTTGTTAAAGATATCTTGTGCAAGCGTTGAATGCTTTTTTCTTCATGTTCGGTTGTTCTATTCAATATTAATTAACTTGTTTGCGCACATTTAGATGGATATACAAATATGAATGTAAGTGAATAGCTTGTCAGTAATTTCATTTTTAAATGAGCTACAACTAATTTGGTTACACATTAGTATTGCTATTGTTTCTACACAGTTAAGTGGTTTCAATTATTGCTAACACTTACAATTCTATTCAATATTAATCATTTGTTTGCCCACAGTGAAGTGATTACAAGTATTGCTATTTAACACTAATTATTCTATTCAACATTACTCATTCGTTAGATGGTTTCAAGTACTGCTATGAATCACTAACAATTTAATTAGACAGCAGTCATTTATTTACGCACAGTTAATTGAACAGTTCTATTTCTAGTAATTCAGTTTAGAATAGGTCATTTGTTTACCCTCGGTTTAAATGACAAACAGTTATATTTGACTCATAGATAGGACCCAGTCAAGTGCTACCACTCTGGACCAGAGTGGACCTGGGAGTAGTGACATTGGAGGAGTACTCCACATTCCCCACCCTCACCATCAAATTGCTTAGTGTCATATCTAGGACACTCATTGGTGGGGGTCTTACCCCTCTGCAGAGATGCAGTCGGTGCATTCTACTGCTCCAGCCGACCGGGCTTCACTGTCTAGAAGAGTAGGTGTTGATTTGAAAAAAAAAAAGGAAGCCAGTGAATGGGTGAAACAGAATTGTGCAAGTTCAACTCCGACTCCCACACTTACGAGACTTAGCTTTTCCTGCCTTTTTCCTATTTAAAAATTTTTTTTTTTTTTTTTGCGTTCACCACTTCCAGCAGTTTTCGACTGGTCGAAGCACCACTAAACCCATTTTGTCATAGGGAGTAATAGAGCAATCCTATTTATTTTAATGTGCATATTAATTGGGGAACAATTCTCAGTTTAGAAAATGAGAATCAGTCGCACAGAAATAAATCTGTAGGTTGCTGCACTTGTACAATCCTGTGTTTCGCAGAAAAGACAAATCTCGTAACATGGTTCTATCATGGAGACTCTACAGATGTTGCGTATCTTATGCAAGAATAGCCCATTTCTCTTCAAGTCTCTAAATGATTTGAAATTCAGAGCTTTCGTTCTCCCAGACCAGTTGCTATGCCAAGGTTAAAGAGGCCAGTCTGCCCGCCTATTTTACCCATAGCTGGAGGGAGAATAGCTGGATTCATACCTTTCCCAAGAGTTTTAACCCTATACAAAATGTAAACAACCTTGTCCAAGATTTGAACCCGGATTGCTGTGGACATCTCCTACGACCATAACCGCTTCTAGCGTCTCCGTTATGCTGAAAAATTTTGTTCCCTTTATTTTCTTCGATTGACATGGACTGGTCTAGACATCATGACTTTATTATATAAGCGGCTCTAAATAAGGGTTGCGCTAACATGCAATATATGGGCCGCACGCGGCCCGCGAACTACTTTTTTATGACACACGGTAGAACAATTTTCGTGGCAATTAGTTTCCTAAAACTGAGTAATTTGTCCCGAAATAAATCTACGTTTCTCTCAAGACAAAATGATCAGCGTTTACAATCAGTTGTAAGTTTGGCTAATTTACGCGATTTTAAACCGACCAGAATCACTAATTGCGGCAAAACGTTGCCAAAAATCATCTTTAACAGGAATCCGTTGGGATCCTGACCAAATGGAAATAATTCGAACTCTATTCAACCTTATTTATAAGTCTAAATATTTTCATTCATATTTTAAGGTGAACAAATTTTCTGCGATCACAGAATCGTAAATCTGAAAAGGGATCAAGCCTTTCATGTAATGATGAATAATTTTTTAGTTTAATTTTTTCAAAATTTAACAGACTCTGTCATTTTGTAATCAAAAATCAACATTCTTTTTATTATTTATTTTTAGATAAGAAAAGAAAAAAAAAACATACAATAATCAACACCCTATTCACCACAAAACAAAAAACATAGTATTGAACAAAAACGTATTGAACAGTATAAAAAGGGGGTGGGTGGGGTGGGGAGGACACTGTTACAAATGAGCTACCGTTTTGCCGTGTTAACAAATTTTGGGTAAATTTTTACCCTTTAAACAAATCGGAATTTAGCGAAAACTAAAAATCAGATTCTACTTGAATACATGAAAAAATATCATCTCTGGTCGTCAGTAATGTTTGCTGTATTCGCCAAAAAAAAAAAAAAAAAGAAAAAAAAAGGAGAATCTGATATGAAATTTTCGCTAAAATCAAATAGGTTAAAGGATAGAAATTTACCAAATTTTCTATCTTCAGAGGCAGTCGTTTTTCTCTTTTGGCCACGACATTCTTTTTAATTATAATTTCCAGTTTGGGGGGGGGGGTAAAAAAACGTAATTTAATGAAAGATGGCGATTCAGTTTCTTTGCATTATCGCCGAATGCCACAATTTAACTCTTTTCAAATTCAGACAATTGCTTGCAAGCCATTAGCAAACGGTTTCTTTTGTTTAATGGCATATCGACCTTTGTAGGTTATTTAATGCCAAAGTCATTCTCCTAGAAGAACAGTAGTGGTACTATTTAACCCTTAGCTTGGAGGATAAGGGGGTTCATACCTTTCCCAAGGGTATTTGCCCGAAAGTGAACATAATACCGCGACTGGAGTACGAACTCGCTTACTTCGATTCCGCAGTCCATCACTTTAACTATTACACCACGAGGACACCTCCCCATTAGCAAAGAACTATTCACAAATTAGGATATGAAATAAAAAAAAGAAAATTCTAAGAAATTTCTTATTTGTTGGAATTTCTAGGAATTTGCTTTTTGGAAAATTAAGACTTTTTGCTCCAAGACAACTTTGATAACAATAATCAAAGAAAATAATCACTTCGTATGTGTGTCTAAGTGGTTTTATCAAAATATGCGGCAATAACAAAAATGGTTCAGTTTTTTAATCCAATATTAGTTTTCTTTTCATAAAACATTTTTTTTTTTTAATTGATTTATCTATCGATTATTTATTCATTTTTACAAATACCTGTCATTATTTCACCAATCTGGAGGATTTTCAAGTACGATGGCAAGAAAGCAGAAAGAATGCCACAAGGAACTTGAGGAACAAATGACCGACTATATAGAGACCAGCACATCGTCAAAGAAGCCAAATAGAATCGTTCTCGCCACTGCAATTCGTTATTGTAATGATACCACTCAACCACGTCGGAAATGCATGACGTGCAACAAATTTTCAAAATTACAGGAAAACATAATCACTTTAAGTATAACGATGACATAAAGATATTTGCAAAAAAATGAAAAAGAACTGGAAACCCTGATATAAACAATGAGAATATACAGCCAGGATATAGGAATGGAATTTGGCATCGAAAAATGTACCATGCTCATAATGAAAAGTGGGAAAAGAAGATTAGCGGAAAGAATAGAACGACCAAATCAAGAATGCATTAAGTCGCTCGGAGAAAAGGAAAACTACAAGTACTTGGGAATGTTGGAAACGGACACCATCAAATATGCGAAGATAAAGGAAAAAATAAGAGTACCTCAGAAGAACGAGAAAGCTTCTCAAACCAGTCTTTTCATTAGAAATCTCATCAAAGGGATAAACACTTGGGCAGTTCCTCTTGTAAGATACTCGAGACCATTCTTAAAATAGACAAGGGAGGGAATCAGACAAATGGACCAAAGAACAAAGATATTGATTACTATGCAATAGATCTTACATCTAAGAGATGACATAAACGGTGAGAAAGAGTCAAAGAATTCCGTGCCATCAGCACGCTTTGATGATGACGATAAGGATTTACGCATGGTTCGGCATTTCTGAGGATCAAACTTTAATATGTGTTTATTTACCCAACCCCTCCATACAAGCTCGATGTGACACAAGGTCAATTTTTTTAAGAGATACCAAGGTTAAAGAGTTCAGTCTGCCCATAGCTGAAGGTAGAATAGTTAGATTCATACTGAGAATATTCTGGTCCAGTCAGTTGGGGGGGGGGCGTTAGAATACCCCTCTGCAGAGGTGCAGTCGGTGTAAGACCCCCACGTGTATCTATTGGCCCAGTTGGCTGGGGCTGTAAAATACACCGACAGCACCTTTGCGGAGGGGTAAACAATCTGATGAATAGGTTCCAGTAATGCTAAACTGAATTGTTTGAAATCGAACTGTTTTGACATTTAACTGTGTGTAAACAAAATCTATACTTATACTAAACTGAATTGTTTGAATTAGGACCGTTTGACTAAACTGAATAGCTTGAAATAGAAATGTTTTTAACAATTAAACTGTGTATTCATGTTGAACTGATTGTTTGCATAAAAATTGATTTGACATTAAATAACCTACAAAGGTTGATATGCCATAAAACCCAAATAACCAACCAACGAAAGTATTCATCGTGGCTTGGCTTCTTGAAGCAAAGATCAAGATGGGGTCGGTTTACGTCAACTGCAGTCACGTTCGTTGGTCGATGTGTGACAAGCTGGTACGGTCGTAGGGGCCGCAGTTGGTTAGTCCTTGATGGCATAATGTTGCGGTTCCTCATCTTGTGTCTTTTGTCCTTATGAGCAGCCCTGCGAGTGTTTTCAAAGGAGGAGACAACATGGTTGGTGGTGAGACGCCAGGGTTCTCCCCTTGGGTGGGCCATCGGTGATGGTTGATGTGAGAGACATCAAAGGATTTTTTCAAGGTGTCCTTGAATCGCTTCTTTGGTGCTCCCTCTGTTGCGATGGCCAGTGGAGAGATCGCTGCATAGTATGAGCCTGGACTGGCAATGATCCCCTCCCCTGGAGACGTGTCCAACCCAATAGAGCAGGGACTTCAATAGTACGCGATGCTGGTGATCATCTTTTCAAGGATTTCAGTATTGGTGACAAAGGTCATTAGCGCTATGTTACCCTACGAACGCTACCAAAGTGTAGAAAATCCCATTCTGATTCAAAATAAATAAATAAAACAAAATTTCCTGGTGAAAGAATATAATACAAATCAAATGAATCAAAGAAGGTTTTTTTTGTAATTTTTTTTAAGCAGAAGAATGCTGATGAAACCTAATAAGATTGAAACAGCTGTCCAGTGGTTCCATGTGTCGCACGCAGTGCTTGCCGGATTTTCTGGTTATAGTAATTCAATTATTCTTTTTTAATCTTAAATATATAGTAAGTTGACTGACCGTTATAAAGGGCGACCCGACGGATCCCTTTTCATTAGCTACTATATCAAGGTGTAGAGGAAGTTGCTATTATTTTCTCTAGATGGCTCCACTTTACCCTTGATCCGTACCTGATAATGCTGAGTGTTAAGCAAGGAGGCATCAAGTAACATTTTTGAGTATGACTCGACCTAGGAGTGAACCTTGGTCTCCCGGTCCATTGGCAAATACCCAAAACATTATTCCAATGGACCGGTGCCTTCGGGTCACCCTCGACTTTAAATATATATTTAAATTGATTCATTTTAATGGCATGTCATCTCGTCTTGGGGTACTTTATGTCAAGAGGTTATGGAATTACGTTCATTGTACATTTATATTTGGTTTCTTTGTTTTAATGGTATGTCATCTTGTCTAGGGGTACTTTATGTCAAGAGGTTATGGAATTACGTTCGCTGTACATTTATATTTGGTTTCTTTGTTTTAATGGCATATCAACCTTTGTGAGTTATTTTATACCAAATCCATCCTTGTATAAAAACAATGTTGTAATTATTTAATCCATATCTGGGAATTCGTATATTTCCCAAAGGGGCATTAGCGCGAAAGTGAACGCAATAACCCGACTGGATTTCGAACTCGCTTACTACGATGTCGCAGTCAAGATCGTTAACCACTAGGCCATTTTTCTTGCACACGGTTATTTGGTTTCAGGTATTCTTGTCTAATACAAATAATCAGTTATATGATATCAAGTATTCCAATCTCATGAAATAATTTGCACACAGTTATATGGTATCAAGTATTCCTATCTAATACAAATAATTTGCACACAGTTATATGGTATCAAGTATTCCTATCTAATACAAATAATTTGCTCACAGTTTTATGATATCAAGTATTCCTATCTAATATAAAAAAAATTGTACACAGTTGTATGGTTTCAAGTATTCCTATCTAATACAAATAATTTGTAGACAGTCGTATAGTATCAAGTATTCCTATTTAATACAAATAATTTGCACACGGTTATATGATATCAAGTATTCCTATCAAATACAAATAATTTGCCCACAGTTTTATGATATCAAGTAATCCTATCTGATATAAAAAATTTGTACACAGTTGTATGGTTTCAAGTATTCCTATCTAATACAAATAATTTGTAGACAGTCGTATAGTATCAAGTATCCCTATCTAATACAAATAATTTGCACAGAATTACATCGTATCAAGTATTCCTATCTAATACAAATAATTTGCACACAGTTGCATGGTATCAAGTATTCCTATCTAATACAAATAATTTGCACACAATTACATCGTATCAAATATTCCTATCTAATACAAATAATTTGCACACAGTTGTATGGTATCAAGTATTCCTATCTAATACAAATAATTTGCACACAGTTCTATGGTATCAAGTATTCCTATCAAATACAAATAATTTGCACACAGTTCTATGGTATCAAGTATTCCTATCTAATACAAATAATTTGCACACAGTTACATGGTATCAAGTATTCCTATCTAATACAAATAATTTGCACACAGTTCTATGGTATCAAGTATTCCTATCAAATACAAATAATTTGCACACAGTTCTATGGTATCAAGTATTCCTATCTAATACAAATAATTTGCACACAGCTCTATGGTATCAAGTATTTCTATCTAATACAAATAATTTGTCGCAGTCAAGATCGTTAACCACTAGGCCATTTTTCTTGCACACAGTTATTTGGTTTAAAGTATTCTTGTCTAATACAAATAATCAGTTATATGATATCAAGTATTCCTATCTAATACAAATAATTTGCACACAGTTATATGATATCAAGTATTCCTATCTAATACAAATAATTTGTACACAGTTATATGGTATCAAGTATTCCTATATAATACAAATAATTTGCAATGTTGTGTGGTTTCAAGTATTCCTATCTAATACATATAATTTGTAGACAGTCGTATGGCATCAAGTATTCCTATCTAATACAAATAATTTGTACACAGTTATATGGTATCAAGTATTCCTATCTAATACAAATAATTTGTAGACAGTCGTATGGTATCAAGTATTCCTATCTAATACAAATAATTTGTAGACAGTCGTATGGTATCAAGTATTCATATCTAATACAAATAATTTGTAGACAGTCGTATGCTATCAAGTATTCCTATCTAATACAAATAATTTGTAGACAGTCGTATGGTATCAAGTATTCCTATCTAATACAAATAATTTGTAGACAGTCGTATGGTATCAAGTATTCCTATCTAATACAAATAATTTGTAGACAGTCGTATGGTATCAAGTATTCCTATCTAATACAAATAATTTGCACACAGTTACATGGTATCAAGTATTCCTATATAATACAAATAATTTGCACACAGTTACATGGTATCAAGTATTCCTATATAATACAAATAATTTGCAATGTTGTGTGGTTTCAAGTATTAAATAATAAGAATATTTTTGAGTGGAGAGAGTCTTACTCCTCTGCATATTGTAACCCTCACTGACAGGACGTAACAATACAAGCAGCCACCCTGCAAAATAAATCCCAGAGAAAATTTTTAAAAATTGGATATTTCGCCCTTCATTCTATTAACCCAATTGGTTTAACACAAAAGTTCCCATTTAATCAAATCCTAAGAGAACTTCCTTTTTTTTTTGTAGCGGAACCTTCCTCAAAAAAAGGGAAAAGATCAATGAGGTGTTAGCAAAATTCTTTTCATCCAAAATCTCAGATTAATTCAACAAAGAATAAAAGGACTCCTTTCACAATGGCCTTTTGTAATTTACTAATTACGACGATTATTTTCTCGAAAGAAAGAAAATTGATTTTAATTACATTTAATCAAGTTTACTTTTAGGTACGCCCCCCCCAACCCACAGACGCAAAAATTATGTGTTTACCCAACCCCTCCCGCCCTTAACAGGATGCAAAACAAGGTCAGTTTTTTAAAAAGAGTACTGCTGATTTGAATAGCATTTTCCTTCTCCAAGACCTGTGGCGTAGGTACCAGATTTTGACATCGGTTTGGTTGGTTTTTATGGCATATCAACCATTGTAGGTTATTTAATGCCAAATCCTCTTTATACATATATATCAAATATATATGATTTGGTTGTATTGGTTTTATGGTATATCAACCATTGTTGGTTATTTAATGCCAAATCCTCTTTATACATATATATTGAATATATAGGATTTGGTTTGGTTGGGTTTTATGGCATATCAACCATTGTAGGATATTTAATACCAAATCCTCTTTATACATATATATTAAATATATAGGATTTGGTTGGGTTGTGTTTTATGGCATATCAACCATTGTAGGTTATTTAATGCGAAATCCTCTTTATACATATATATTGAATATATAGGATTTGGTTTGGTTGGGTTTTATGGCATATCAACCATTGTAGGTTATTTAATGCGAAATCCTCTTTATACATAAATATTACATGTATAGGATTTGGTTGGGTTGTGTTTTATGGCATATCAACCATTGTAGGTTATTTAATGCCAAATCCTCTTTATACATGCATATTAAATATGCATTACTTGAGTGAGAACACATTTTGTCGATAACATTTTTAAACACACCTAAGCTCATTCTTCAATGGTTCAAAGTTTTTCTATGTATCAATTAAACATAATCATTTGTTTACATATAGTTAAATGATCAAACAGTTCTATTTCTAACAATTCAGTTTAGCATAAGTCATTTGTTTGCATACAGTTTAAATGTCTAACAGTTCTATTTGGCACATAGATAGGACCAAATCAGGTGCTACCATTCTGGGCCAGAGAGGACCTGAGAGTGATGGCAATGAAAGGGTATTCCACATTTCCCAAAGCTCCTGCATTATAGGAGCCTCACGATCAGATTGTTTAGTGTCATATGCAGGACACCCGTTGAGGGAATCTTACCCCTCTGCAGAGATGCACTCTGTGTATTCTGCAGCCCCAGCCGCCTGGGCTACTTTGATATCAGGGTGAGTTCAAATACGATTACGTTCTCTTTCGTACTAATACCCTTGGGAAAGCTATGAACTCCCTTACCCCCTCCCACAGCTATGGGTTGAATAGTACCACTGTTCTTCTACAAGGAAGGCTTTGGCCTTAAATAACCCACGAAGGTTGGTATACCATTAAACAAAGAAACCAAATCGTTGCCATACCAAAGTTAAAAAAAAGCCCGTCTGCCCTCCTATTTATCCATAGCAGGATGGAGAAATAGATAGTTTCGTACTTTTACCAGGGGTATTAGTGCGAGGTGAAATGTAAACAGCCTTGTCCAGGTTTCGAACTCGGGGTTCCCGATTCAATTATTTACGACAACAGTTAGAATAGCAGCAGCGTGCTTAACATTGAAAGTTTAAAACTGAGATTAGGAATCGAACAGAGAACTCTTGATTGATAACCCAAGGTCTTGGTCAAAAGTGGGCAACTTTATATACGGAACATTCACAAACGCATAGAAAGAAAAGACCAAGTGCTATTGTTAATGTAGACTTATACCAAAGTAGACATGCAGATTATATATATATATATATATATATGTGTGTGTGTGTGTGTGTGTGTGTGTGTGTGTGTGTGTGTGTGTGTTGAAAAGATAGATTTGTAGTGAATCTGACAGTATGAAATACGTGGAAAGTTGGATAAACCAAATACTTAACTTAATTTAGATGTGTGATATTTTGTTCGGCTTTATTTCATCTTCACGAACTTCTTCAAGACAGAGAATGTTTTCAGATTTTTTCTATTTAAAAGCATGTGAGGAGAGTGGAGAGAGAATATAGTTGGGAGGGATTTAAAGTCAAATGTATCAGGTTCCATTAAAGATTTTTGTTTTGAAAGTGGTGATAGATTTTAGGGAATTGATAAGAAAGAAGTAGGGGAGGGTTTGTGTGAAAAGGATTTTTGACATGACTTGTTTCATGGAAAATATATTGACTATACTGTAATATCACAGAAAATTGTCAATATTGTGGGTGTCTGGGTTGTAATTGGGTTGAGGAAGGGTTAAGGGACAAATGATTAGGAAAAACAAAAAGTAAAGATTCTCAAAAGGATGGTGGCACAGAGCGAAAAAATGCTTTCTTTTTCCCGATCCGTTTTTTATTTTGATTTTGTTTTCGTTCAGAATGATGTTCGCCAGGAATGATGAGATTTGGTAAAAACCTGGACGTTGTTTTATATGGTTTGTTTTGGAGATGACCGCAGATTCTAGTAGTCTTCAGGGTGTTTTTCAGTGTATGGGTTTGATTAGGGTGGCTTTGGAAAAATTGAATGTGTGTTTGAGCTCTACCATGTGCGAGAAAAGGGTGTTTCGATCGTCATTTGTTTTAATTGATCATTTGTGTGCGTAAATTCTTATCTTTAGATTGCGTTGGGTTTTGCGATGTAATGTTTGTTGCAATCTTTGCATGGGGTGGTGTATATGCTAGCGTGAGAGGTGGTTTCGTTGTTGGTCCGTTTTGTGATGTCTGTGTGGTTTTTAATGGTTTGTGATGCAGTTTGTATGATTGGTATTCCTAATTTTGTTAGTTTGTCCGAGAGTTTTATGTTATGTATGTTAGTGGATTGAAACATCGGTCCATGAGTGATGGTGATAGTTGGGTTGGTTTTCTTTGGTTTATTTGATGAGAGTATCTTAAGAGACACTTATCAAATGAACCAAAGAAAACCAACCCCACAATCCCCATCACCCATTTTCTTTTCCTAATCATTTGCTTCTTAGCCCTTCCTAACCCCAATTACAACCCAGACACCACCATATAGACAATTTTCTGCGACATCTCATTATAGTCCATATCTTTTACCAAGTCATGCCAAAAAAACCCTTTCACACAAACCCTTTCCTATTTCTTTCTTATCAACTCCCTAAAATCTATCTCCACTTTCAAACCAAAAAATCTTTAATGGAACCTGATACATTTGACTTTAAATCCCTCCCAACTTTTCCTGCTACAATTATACCCCGTCCACTCCCCTCACTTGCTTTTAAATAGAAAAACTCAGAAAGCAGTCTGTCTTGAAGAAGTTCAAGACAGAAACTGTTTTCTGAGTTTTTCCAAGAAGTTCGTGAAGATGAAATAAAGCCAAACGAAATATCACACATTAAACTTTGAGTTAAGAGTTTGATTCATCCAACTTTCCACATATTTCTATCACACACACACACACACACACACACACACATATATATATCTGTGAGCGAATATTCGTCCCACCGCATCTCCCATTGCATAAAAAGTAGGATCAACCGTACGTTTTTGATGTCTACAACAAAAAATTCTTTGCAACTATCTATATAAAAGCATTTATGGATATGCAAAATATTTTATCCTAATAGAGTACTCTCCAAAAAAGGACTCGTGCCAGATATGAAAAATTCGTAAATATCTATTTGGAGTAGCTGCTATAGAGAGTGTTCAGGTCTATTTGGAATAGAGGATTACGCATTTCCTTATCAAATATGCAGGTAACAAATGCTTCAAATGCTAATATTCAGAATGGATAGTTAAGATCTCCCTTAGAAAATTGGCGCAACATAATCTTCCTACACCAAACTTGCTTATTTTTGGTCTCGTATTGCAGTAAGCCAAGAACTTCTGCCCTAGGGTAACTTAACAAGTGACTCCCGGTAGACCGATGGTAAATTTAAAGGGTTCAATCTTTATAAAGTGTCCATACTAGTGACCTTATGCCAAAAATTAGCTAGAAAAGCTGGAACATAAAAAGCTCAATTACCGTGACCTTGGGCCTGGTTGAACTTTAAAAACGTTATTTAAAAGTTTTTGTTAAATATAATTGAATAATTATTTTTAAAAAGTTAGAAATTACATATAATGTTTTAAATTGAGGAACGAAGTAATTTTATTAAAACTTGATACAGTTGAAAACCCAATTTTTTGCTGGAAACTTTTACACAGCTGATTATATAATTTAAATCATGGAGGGAAAATCATTTTCATTTATTCAAACAGCTCTTCTCAATTTCTAAGAACTTAATTTTCTTTTGTATTTGAGATTTTATCAGCTCGAGTAAGAGATCTCCACATGTACTGACTGCCTATAATAGCGCGATGGTTCTACGGCCTTGTGCCAGACAAAGGTAAGGAAATAATCCCCTCACCACCCAACTACAATGATCACATATACAAAAGAGACGAGTAGAAGATATGAGAGAGAACTGTGTAATGATATATATATATATATATATATAGAGAGAGAGAGAGAGACAGAGAGAACTGTATATATATATATATATATATATATATATATATAGAAAGAGATAACTGTGTATATATATATATATATATATATATATATATGAGAAAGAGAGAAATGTATACTATATCTATCTATATTTATGAGAGAGAGAGAACCGTGTATATATCGAAAGAGATAACTGTGTGTGTGTATATGTATTAGAAAGAGGCCTGTATATAAGAGAGATGTGTTTTTCTTTTTCAAAAAAAAAAATAAGAGAGGGATGTGTAATAACATATATATATATATATATATATATATATATATATATATATATATATGAGAGAGAGATGTGTAATTATATATATAAACGACAGATGTGTAATAATGTATACATATATATGAGAGAGAGAGATATGATATCTATATATATATATAAAAGAGAGAGAGATGTGGAATTATATATATATGTCAAAACGTAAGGATGTATCAAGTCATTTACTAAGCTTAACAGAAAGCCAGAAGTTTGGGACTCCCAATTAGAATATTTATATTAGTCTACTAGTTTCGTCGACTATGAGTGTCTCTTGTGGTGTAAACAGTTATCAAGCTAGGCTCGTAGACCATTGTTAGTGAGTTCGATTCTCATCGGGTACCCCATATTGCTAGCCTTGTGCCAAACTAAGCTGAGTAAGTGACTAGTTTCGACCATGTGGTCATCATCGGGAGATTGATAAACCACAAAAAAGTAATAAAAAAAAAACAACGAACGAGCCATACTGATTTGGAGAGAGAGAGAGAGAGAGAGAGAGAGAGAGAGAGAGAGAGAGAGAGAGAGAGAGAGAGAGAGAGAAATATATACATTTACAAAATATACCCCCACATTAAATATTCATACGAAATGTATTATCGTCGTCTTCTTTGCCAGATCAACTCTCTCGTTTTTCAAACAAATTCCCCATTGAAATCAATCAATAAATAAATAAATAGGTAAATAAAAATACGATAAAAAGTAAACAAAACAATATAGAAATTTAAATCCATATTGTATCCTAATAATAATGACCCCCTTTTTTTACGCCATTGTTTAATGGGTCTTCGTGAATCGAAGCCCGAAGACTGTTTCCCCTCTGAAGATTCTAGAGATCAAATTCTCGTAATAGTCTCCCCCCCCCGTTTGTATCTCTTATCAGCCGGTCGGCGTGTTACCCGATCCATGTGTCTGTCTAAGTGGATGAGTCGTGTGTGGATACATTGACAAGGGTTGCAGGTTCGAGACAAGCTTACGGAAATTTAAAGTAAGGTTTACTTTTTTTTTTTTTTTTAAATACTTAGTTTTAAAAATAATAGTTAAAAAATAAAATAAAATAAACTTTTTTTGGTTTGTTTAAAAATGAATAAATTAAGGAGACAATGACAAGGCGAAGCAAAGCTAGATGTAATTTTGTTAGTTAAATAACAGACAATAATAATAAAACCAAAATGACCCTAATGACAATATAAAAAGATGATTAGTAACCCCTATTTTTTTAAAACTTATAAAGACTAAATCGAGATATTGAAAAATTCTAATAAGGTATAAATAAATAAAAAGTACCCGGCAACATAAATTAGATTGTTAGCCCCCACCACCTTTTTCATCCTTTAACTAAAAAGGTTGGAAGAAATGGAACTATTTGTACTTACAGTAAATTCCAGTGCTTGGTCCATAACAGAATAATCAGGAAAATTGACTGTTTTTTCGTTCTGTCTGTCCGTCGATTCCTTGCTTGGTTTTAAAAATCGAATCTGAAAGATCTTTTCTTCGTTTAGAGATCGGCTCTGTCTAGATTATTATTTCTTAATGTACAAAAAAGAGTTTGATTTGTCTAAGCCGGCAGTGACCGGGTGTAGAAGAAGAAGAGGCGGCGGTGGCATATGCGCGGCATGGTGTGGAGGTGTGGATAGCGGGTGAAGAAGACAGAGAAATCTGTCGCGAATCAGAAGAAAAAAAAAACGAAGAGGAAGAAGAATCGGAAAAAGTTAATGAGTTGAGAGGGAGGAGTAGTGGCAGTAACTTGTCTGTACGGTTGCAGACGTAGTTGCAATAGTCAGGAATAGTCCGAGCAGCAGCAGCGGTGAAAGAAAACAAGGGAAATGGTAGCAGTCACCGTGGTAATAGTTTTTTTTTTGTTTTACCGAGTCTGGGCATCGTTTTGTTTTGTTTTTTGTTTTTTAAAGATGAGGGAAAATGTTGATGCTAATAATGATGGTGACAGTAGAGCTAACGAAGAAAAGAAAAGAAAAGTGCTGGCCAGAAATATGAGAAATGATAAGAAGATACTGAGTTGTGGCGGGTGTTAATATACAGGCATAAAGAAAATTGAAGAGAAATCAGAGTAGGAAAGTGAAAGTGAAAGTAGGGTTATTTTTAATTTTTTATTTACAAGAGAGAAAGAGAGAGAAAGAGAAAATCGGAGAGAGGGAAGAGGAGGAGAAAAGATAGAAGAGAGTGAGAAGATATAATAGGGAGGGGAGGAAAGATAAAGAGAGATAGAAGAATTGGAGGAAGAAAGAGGAAAGAAAGAGAGGGAGAGGGAGCCATGAGTGAAACATAGAGAAGATGAAAGAGAAGAAAAAGTAGGAGGAAGAAGGAGGAGAAGAAAGAAAAGTGAGATGAGGGTGAGGAGAAAGAGCTTAAGGATTTTTAATAGACTGTGTATAATTTTATATTAATGTGAAGTGTAAATTTACGAATGAGGGTTGAAGAAAATGTTCAAATCATAAAAAGGGATTATTTCACATGCTGCTCCCCCCACTACATAGATAGCCCCCCCACCTCTCACAAGTACTTTTTGTTCAATTTCATTATAATAAAGGTCCTACTTAAAGCATCGGCCCTGTTTAACTTAGCTGAAAAAAAATCAGTTAATATGACTAGGGTACTTTGAGTGGTGTAATGGTTAGCAAGCTAGACTAGCAAACCTACACAAGTGAGTTCAAGTCTCATTGAATTCCCCATTCCTATGGCCTTGTGCCACATCTAAGCAAAAAAAAACAAAACACAGAATCTGACCATTACCTGGTTGCAGGTTTGGGGAAAAAAAGACAGAAAAACATAACTTAAAAACATGTGCACTGAATACCTTTAATTTTGTTTGGCACAAGGCCAAGGTGATGGGAAAACGATGAATTTGTCTGCAACACTATCTTACTAATCCTTGCTTTACAGAAGGCAGGCCTTTTAAAAATGGAAGGTACTGATGCCTTGGAAGTAAACAAACTTGAAATTAAAAATAAAAGAACAAAGAGTTAGGAGATACTGAGGTGAAAATAAATTTGTGTAAAAAAAGGGAAAAGATTGGAAGAAAGAAATGAAAGAAAAAAAGTCAAGGAAGAAAGAAGAAAAAGAAGAAAAGAAACCAGGAAAGTAAGGAAGGAAGGAAGGAAAAGGAAAGAAAGAAACTAGAAAAGGAAGATGGAAAGAAAGAAAGCAGAAATGAAAGAAAGAACTAAAGGAGGAAAAAGAGAAGGAAGAAAAAAAAAGAAAGCTAGGAAGGAAGGAAATCAGAAAAGGAAGAAAGAAAAAGAAAAAAGCAAAGGAAAAGAGAAGAAAATGAATGAAAGAAAGAAAGCAAAAAAGTGAGAAGAATAGGAAAGAAAGCAGAAAAAGAAGGAAGAAGTGAAAGAAGAAAGAAGAAGAAAAGAAAAGGAAAGAAAAAAGAAGAAAAGTAAGAAAAGAAGAAAAGGAAAGAAAGAAAGCAGAAAAGTGAGAAGAAAGAGAAAGAAAGCAGAAAAAGAAGGAAGAAGTGAAAGAAGAAAGAAGAAAAAAGAAAAGGAAAGAAAGAAAGAAAGAAAAGAATAAAAGCAAAATCATAAAAAAACAAGGTGAATAAAATTATTGGTTGATGCGCTGAAAGTCAACAAACATTTTTCGTGGATCAGCAGAAATTCCTTTACACTTTTTTGTTCATCATTTTGATGGATAGACTAACAAAAAACACAAAAGACTGGAATTGAGAACTCAGTAAGCTTGTTGAATAAAGAAAAACGATTTGTTGTTGTTGTTGTTGTTGTTTTTATCTCTTGTGGTGAAACTCAAACCAACTTTCATCTATTGAAGATTTTAGTAAAGTTGGCGATTGTAGTCGAGGGCAACCAGAAGGCTACCTTTTCAATAGCTACTACAACAAGGTGTAGGGGAGTGCACTACTGCTTTCCCTGGATTGCTCCACTTTACCCTTGATACATACCTTATATTGCTGAGTGTTAAGCAAGTACCATTTTTAAAGTCTTTGGTATGACGAGACCATGGGACTGAACCCAGGTCTCCCGGACCATTGGCAAATCATTTATCGGTGAATGAGCAAAATATCTGTCTAAAAAGATGGGATTATTTGTTTATCAGTAGCATCGGATATTTGTGGTCCCAAAATGTTGAATTTCAAGACCAGAAGTTGTCTTTATAATGTTTTTTAATTAGATTGCTCAACACAAAACCATGCCGGTAGTTCGATTTGGTTAAACTGAAATATCTTACATTTATGAGATCAATTATTTAACATTTGATAGACAATGATAAAAAATTTGGTTGGTTAGATCTTATGGCATATCAATCCTTGTAGGTTATTTAATGCCAAAACCTGTTTATATGTGCCTGTGGTGTAATGGTTATCATCGTAGGAAATGGACACGGCAACACGAGTTCAAATCCTGGACGAGACTGATTGCATTTCACATAGCACTAATACCCTTGGGAAAGGTATGAATCCAATTATTCTTCCTCCAGCTATGGGTAAATAGTAGGACAGACTGGGTTCTTCAGCCTTGGTGAGGCAACTAGTCTAGGTGAAGGAAAACTCTGAATTCAAATCTGTTAAACTCTGCTTAAAAATTTACCTTGTGTCATATTCTGCCCGAGAGGAGGGGTTGGTGAATATATATATATATATATATATGATTAAATAATACAGATCCTTTGTCCACACATTTTTGTGTTTATCCTTTTGATTCTATGGTATCTGGCGGGAATTGGTTAATAAACCTCCCATAATTATTTGGTTCCTTAGTACTTTCCTACTGATCTTGGTCTATCATTAGGGGTGTGTTTATTGCAAAAGCAATGACAACTTTGTAAATGTTGAGCATTTATTATTTATACTGGTGTGTTGGTGTAGTGTTTATTTCTAAATCTCTCTGATACCAGTTCAATAGTACAACATCTAAAAAAAACAAAACATTCCAGCCCAAAAAGTGAGTTTTGGAAAATTCTTATCCAAGTTGTATTAAAGACACTCATTGGGGGTTTGGACTTACAGAAGATGCTGTCAGTGTATTCTCCAGTCCTAGTCAATTGGGCTGATAAAAAAAACAGAGACGAATATAAATGAGGCAATATTTTACCTGACCAGATCGTCACAAGCATCTAAATTTGTTACCTCCTATGTTACCCACAAGAACAATCATATATATATATATATATATGATTTGTTACTTCCTATGTTACCCACAAGAACAATCGTGTATATATATATATATATATATATATATATATATATATATATATATATATATATATATATATATGATATGTTACCTCCTATGTTACCCACAAGAACAATCATATATATATATATATATATATATATATATATGATTTGTTACCTCCTATGTTACCCACAAGAACAATCAAATATATATATATATATATATATATATATATATATGATTTGTTAACTCCTATGTTACCCACAACAAAAATAATTATTCATTTATATATATATATGTATACATACATGATAGGGTTGAAAAGTGCATATGAATATGCTATATCAGTTGTTGATGACTTATTCTTTAACTAATGGGGTCCAAGTACTGGAACATCAATAAAAGAAGTGGGTGGTTTGCAAGAGAAACAATGTTGAAAAATAAATCTTCTTTCGTCACATTCCATGAGAATATCTTAGTCAGCCTATGAACCTTTCAGCTAAACCTTTTAAACGTCCTTCAAAAAAGATATTGTGGGTTACATTACTTTTTGGAATTACCGCATTTCTTAAATTTCACAGAAGAACTGTTGCATTTATTCACTTTGGCGTCAATAAAAGCCTGTAATTAAACTCCAGTCTGACATCTTTCCTTGAATTTTCATCACCCTGTTGGTGGGATTTAAAATATACTGACTGTATCCCTCCCCGCCTGCAGACGAAAAATAGTTGTGTCCGAGATATGACACTAAACAGCATCTGATGTTGAGGATGGAGTACCCCTTCAAAGTGTCTTGTAGCAGTTTTTTGTCCGCTCTAATCATGTCTTACATAGACGTTAGGAGTTACCCATAGAGTAATGATTATCATTGCAGAAGAGAGACAAGACAAATCAGGTTCAAATCCGAAACAAGGCAGTGTGCATTTCACAACACACTAATACCTTTGGGAATGGTATGAATCCAACTATGGATAGATAATAGGGTAGACTGGGGTCTTAACCTAAGAATGACAACCAGTATAGGAGAAAGAAAACTCTGAATTGAGACCTGTTAAACTCTGTTAAGAAAATTGAGCTTGCACCGCATCCCCTTTGTACGGAGGGATTGGGTGAATAATACATTGAATGTTATTAACTGTGGTATTCTTTTTGCTGTTCAAAGATGGGCAATTTCTCTCTTGTTCATGTTATGTCTTTAGAAAAAGACAAAATAAATAAGACAAACACGTACTTAAAGAGAAGAATAAAGAATATTACAGTAAAACAAGTAATATAATGTCACCAGTGTAACTTTTGCTACCGACTCACTGAGTGGATTACCGTCAAATGTTATATCTTTATTGGAAGAGTCCATTGGGTAGATTACAGTCAAATGTTATATCTTTATTGGAAGAGTCCATTGTGTATCAAAAATAGGGATGATATCACAACAGTTTATTAAAAAATGTCTGAATTATTTCTTGTTTGATTCTTTGCTTGGATTTTCTCTTTCTCGTCAATTCAAGTTTTTCATTCAAGTCTTCCATACTCATCCTGGTGAGGCTGCAGTTCTAGAGTTCTAAGAAGTGTGGAATATTCCTTCCTTGTCATTACTCCCAGGTTTACTTTGACATAGAGTAGAAGTACCTGTTGGAGTCCCATCTAATAGGTAGTACCGGTTGGGATCAAATAGATCAGTTTAAGAATTATTTGTATTTGATCGGACTGTGTGTGTAATAAGTGATTCCTGAGCCTTTAGGCATGAAATAATCTTAGACAGGTTGACATGCCATTAAAATCAATCAATCTAAAAAAGAAATCCATCCTCAGAAATTTAACAATTTTAACAGCATGAAAAGAAATTAATGTATTTATCAAACTCTTTTGTCACAAGCAGGTCAATTTTAAGCAGCGTACAGCTGGTTTTTATCTATTGGACTGGTGGGTAGAGTGTTTGCTAATGGTCCGATAGACTGGGCTTCAATCCTAGGTCGAGTCATACCAAAGACTCAAAAAATGGTACTTGATGCCTTCTTGCTTAACACTCAGCATTATAAGGTATGTATCAAGAGCAAGTTAAGCAATCTAGGGAAAGGAGTAGCACCCTCCCTTACACCTCAGTGTAGTAGCTAATGGAAAGGGAGCCTTTGGGTCACCCTCAACAAAGGTCACTAATTTATATATATATATATATATATATATATATATATATATATATATATATGTTTATGTCTAATCCTAGCTGTTCACATGTAAGGATTTACATAAGCCCTCTGCCATGATTTCGCCCTGAGCTTACAGCCAGAGCACAGTATGACTGCCTGGCATACGTACCAGGTAGCAAACAGTGACAAGCATAGATTCACATTGTACTGGACTTCTGGAGCTGGTGAATCTATGACCAGCAAGGTTACTTAGCTTTGTGCCAAGAGACTTACCAAAGGGTTGCATAATTCATATTACAATTCATGATCCATTGGCCAGCATTGACTAGCAGTGCATTAGTTTTGGCTCATGCCCAATGTCCCTCTCCCCTAAATCCCCACTATAAAAAAGACCTTGTGTCAAACCCTGCCTTGTGGAAGGCACAGATATATATCAAGTCCCCTACTATGAAGTTCAGTTTTTAAGCAGAGTAAAGCTGGCTCATGGTTGCCTTACTGAAACTAAAGAACCCTATCTGCCTATTTATCCATAGCTGCAGGGAGAAAAGATAGATTCATGCCTTTTCTAAATGCATCAACACAAAGTGAAACACAACCTTGTCCAGGATTTGGATTCATGTTCCCAATTCCAATTTTTATGTCACAAGAGTTTTTTTTTCCAGTCATTTCGTTAAAGTTCCAGCAGTGCAGCCATACAGTAGTACTGACATGACTATAGCTTAGAAGAATTCCAATTTTATTTTATCAGAAAGATTTTCATATGGTCAATAGCCTGTCACTGTGCATGCCTTTTCTATGCATATGTTAACATAAATTTCAGTAGTTGAGATATTGCTACCAAGGTATGTGAATTAGTGTACTAATTTAAGAAGTTTTCCATTTAATATGGAGATATTACAATGTTGATTAAAACATACAAACTCTGTTTAATGTTAGTTCATGTAGAGACCCATGCTTCTTGCTGGCTGCTCCATCTTCGTTTAATATTGATCAACTGGGAACCAGTCCTTTCAATGTGACTTGACTGTTTTTTGTTTTTTTTTCAATTTTTTTTTTTGGTGGGGACATCATAATGGTAAACGAGCAGTTCAACTGTTTCCAATCTCCTTTTTGGAAAGTTGTTCTTTCAACAGCTTCTATAGTCTTTATTTTTCTCCACCAATTTTTTTCATTACTCAAATTAACTTGGTAAGAGCCATAGCCCTGTACAAACCAAACCAAAACCAGATAAGTTTGATAAGAGTCATAGTCCTATACAAGCCAAACTAAACCAAAACCAGATAAGTTTGATAAGAGTCATAGTCCTATACAAGCCAAGCCAAACCAAAACCAGATAAATTTGATAAGAGTCATAGTCCTATACAAGCCAAACCAAACCAAAACCAGATAAGTTTGATAAGAGTCATAGTCCTATACAAGCCAAGCCAAACCAAAACCAGATAAGTTTGATAAGAGTCATATTCCTATACAAGCCAAACCAAACCAAACCAAAACCAAATAAGTTTGATAAGAGCCATAGTATTATAAAAACTGACAAAAAATATGAAATTAGCTCATTCAGAATCTGTTCACTTAAGATTTTTTTTTTATTTAGCAGTAAATCAACTAATAACAGAGAAGACACAGAATATTTTTTCTTTAATAGCTGAACATTCTGGTTTCCTAAAACAAAGAAAGTCATTTAAATGAAGGGTATATTTTTTTTCAAAAGGAAAATATGGAATTACTCAATGTTGAGAAGATAATTATGGAATTCATTCACAAAATACATAGTTGCCATCTGCTTGAACTTTTATGATAACCTTAATTCCCTCAGGCATGAATTTCACTAATTTTAGGAAATATTTTATTTTTATTAAAGTGGTTCCAATTTTTCTGAATGGTAGTTAATAGATCTTCTTTTGTGGAGAGAGCTTTCTCATGAACCATTTTTAAATTTCCACCATAAATTTTCAAATGGATTTAGATCCAGGATATATGCTAGCTTTATCATAAATTCCCCTAAGTGGGCTAATTCCATAATTTTTGCCAAGGGTAGGAGTAAGGTCTTGTTGGCACTTGCTCTCAAATAAGACTCAAAAGCCATTGACAGTCACAGGGTTTGGTTTGGTTTGGTTGTAGCGTCATTGTTTAATGGCATATCAATCTTTGTGGGTTATTTAATGCCAAAGAAGAACAGTAGTGATACTATTTAACCCATAACCAAGGGATAAGAGGTTTCATGCCTTACCAAAGGGTAATTGTCCAAGAGTGATAAGTGTTTAAACCTGCTTACTTTGAGGCTGCAGTCTAGCACTTCAGCCATTACTCCAAGAGGAATTCCTCCCCACCAGTCACACGGGTTGTGTATACATACTGGATATACCACATTGTTGGGTTCGTCTTTTATAAAGAACCAAATACTTTAATGAATTTATTTTGTTCTCCTGATGATAGCGTCGGCTTGAAAATGGTAAAAAAATATCAAAGTATCTATTTACCACACCCCTCCATTACAGGCAGGACGTTGCAAAAGGTCAATTTTGAAACTGGTTTGAATTCAGAATTTTTCTTCTGATCGACTAGTTGCTATACGAAGGCTAAAGAACCCTGTCAACCCAGTGATAGAGAACAGATTGGTTGGTTGGTTGGTTTTACGGCATATCAACCCTTTTCTGGTCATTTAACGCCAAATTAAATTTCAAAGAATTCAGTTTAATGTAGGTATAGTTTTTGTTTAAAAACATTTAAATGTCAAAACACTTCTATTTCAAACAATTCAGTTTAGCATAAGTACACAGTTTTGTTCTTTTAAAAACTTCTATTTCAAACAATTCAATAGACAGTTTCAACGTGAAAACAGTTCTATTTCAAACAATTCAGTTTAGCATAAGTACACAGTTTAGTTCTATTTGACCTATACTTATTTACCAACCCCTCCAAGGTCAATTTTTAAGTGAAGTTTAACAGGTTTGAATTCAGAGTTTTCCTTCTCCTAGACTAGTTGCCTCACCAAGGCTGAAGAACCTAGTTTGCCCTACTATTTACCATTTGACCTATAGATTGAACCCTATCAGTTGCTACCACTCCAGGCCAGAGTAGACCTGGGAGTGATGGCAATGAAGGGGTACTCCCAATTCCCCAAGGTTTCAGGGTTGAACCCTCACCATCAGATTGTTTAGTGTCATATCCAGGACACGCATTGGGAGAGGGAATACCCCTCTGCAGAGAAGCAGTCAGTGTATTCTACAGCCCCAGCTGACTGAGTAAGGAGAACAGATGGATGCATGCCTTTACAAAGGACGTTAGTATGAATTGAAATGCCAAAAGCAACATTTACAATTCAAATTTGGTTTACCGATTCCATTTCCTATGCTATGAGTGCCTCCCCTGTTTCAAGTAAAGAATAATATTTGTTAAATCTTGTTTTAAAATCTCAAAAACCATCCGAGAAAGACATTCTGGGCACTGTTTTTGAAACTTATCAGCAACATTCTACTGTAAACATGGACACACCAGCAAAAACTTACATTTATTAACTCTGTGCAAACACTGGATGCCGTCTAGAGGACTTGTTAAGGGTGATGGCCAATAAGGGTGGGTAGTGATATTGTATAGCCATATCAATCACAAACGTTATCATCATGTCGCGCTGGTAGCACGGGTATCCCTGACCCTCTCTCGCCACTCCTCCCTATCGTTCATCGCCCTAGGCAGGTCTTCAGGACAACATCCCGTATCCTCATATAGCTGCTGAATGTATGTTCATTATGGTCGTCCTGCCTTCGTACGGCCATGTGTGGGGGTCCATAAGAGTTCGTCCCTGCTTCTCCAGCAGTGTCCTGCATGTCTGGTTCGTCTAACTTGAATAGTTTTCATGATTCGAGGCAGGTGGCTGTACAGTTGGTGTCTTGTGGGGTGTTGCCGCCAGGACTTGTTCAAGATTGCACGCAGCATTCTTGTGTAATTGCCGTCTAGTTTCTTCTCCAGCCGTTTTGTTAGCGTCCATGTAGTGCACCCATATAGCAGTATCGATGTGACCGCTGCCTGGAAGAAACTGCGTTTCATTTTATCGGTTAGGTCTGATTTCCATATAATCGATAGCCTATTGATAGCTGTCCATGCTTTCGTTAACCTCGTTTCGATGTCCTTTTCGGTTGATTCGACGCTGCTTCCTAGGTAAGTGAATTTGTCTACTAGTTTAAGAGGGGTTCCGTCTAGAGTGGAGATGTCCCCCGTTTGATTATAGCTCATATATTCCGTTTTGTGTGCATTAACATAGAGGCCTATGTCTGCGGCTGCTCGTTCCAAACTATGCAGTAGTGTTTCGGCTTAGTCGACAAACGTTATACATATGCAAAAACACAGGCAGACTCAAATACACACGTTTATTAACTTTTTGACTTCTGAGTTTAGTACTTCGACACGAGGAAAGAGAGAGACACAATTCTTAATCCTTCTATACTAACAAAACTCAAATGCTTGGCACATCTTGTAGTCTTTAAGATCTCTGTCGGTAGAGATCTGCAGAACTCCATGGTCAGACTTCAACTTCTCAACACCATGGTCTTAACTCAACTCTCGACATGGCCAAAGTCAACTTCAAACTGGACTGGCCCCAGTCGAGTACCCAACTCGACTGGCCTACAGTAAAATTCAACTGACTGGCCCCCAGTAAACTACCAACTCAACTTGCCTACAGTCGAGTACCCAATTGACGTGTTTTTCAAAATACCCAAATTCTCAGTTCATCGCTTCCAGGCATGAGGTCATTCACACTCCAGTCATATTTCCTATCTGGGGTTTGTCATGACAATTGTGATTGTCATATCCTCTGCGCGTGAGAGTAAACTGTACCCAATGTCTGTGAACCTGAACTAAGAGCTGAATAGTTCAAAGCCCAACCAAACTGAATGATAAAATATAATTAACGAAAAATGATTAATATAAAAAAATCATTCCGTAATTATATAACAGTGAGAGATTCAAGTGAATCCATGCTGTTGGCATGCCTTGGATTTTTTTCTTCTTCTCCAAGGTTAGTTACCTTACTAAGGCTAAAGAAGTGAGTCAGCCTTACTTATAGCTAAAGGGAGAATGGATTTGTGTCTTTTCCCCAAGGGTATTAGTGCAAAGTGAAATGCAAACAGCCTTGTCCAGGATTTGAACTTGGGCTGCTGATTTCAGCTGTTATGTTACAATTGTTTCCTTTTATCAAATTAAATAATACTATCCTTTAGAGTGTTTGCCAATGGTCTGGAAAACCTGGGTTCAATTCCAGGACGCCTCATACCAAAGACTTTAAAAACGGTACTTGATACCTCCTTGCTTAACACTCAGCAATATAAGGTATGTATCAAGGGTAAAGTGGAGCAATCCAAGGAAAGAAGTAGCACCCTCCCCTACACCTTGGTGTAGTAGCTATTGAAAAGGGAGCCTTCTGGTCACCCTCGATTACGGTCACCAACTTCTACTTATCCTTTGTGTCTTACCTTGGTTCGACTCAGTAAGGATCATCTTTGCATCGTTGTTGACTGCTTAAAGTGGAGATCAACTTGTGCATATCAAGTCCATTCTATTGGAGGTAGCTTTTCTTTCAAGGTCAGTGAGCTGAGACAATTAGGTCATTTGGTTTAATAGCATATCAAACCTGGATGGTTATTTAATGCCATATCATGTTTATACATTTGATTTTTAAGTGAATAGTTTGTCGGTAACAATTCTTACAAGAGCTTGAGCTCATTTGTTTCAAGTATTGGCATTTATTGTTTGCACACAGTTGAATGGTTTCAAGTATTCCTATCTAACACTAATAATTCTAT
This sequence comes from Sepioteuthis lessoniana, assembly GCA_963585895.1. NCBI lineage: Eukaryota > Metazoa > Mollusca > Cephalopoda > Myopsida > Loliginidae > Sepioteuthis > Sepioteuthis lessoniana. Next base: position 54,050,861 of record OY757945.1, on the reverse strand, counting down.
TTAATATTAATCATTTGTTAGCACATATTTAAGTGGTTTCAAGTAGAGTAGATGATTAAATAGTTCTTTTTAACCCATAGATGGGACCCTAACAGGTACTACGACTCCAGGTCAGAAAGAAACTGAGGATACTGATAATGAAGGGATACTCCACATTTCCCAAACTCCAATACTAATGCCTCACCATTAGATGCAATTTAACGTCTTATACAGGACACTAAATGGTTTCAAATATTGCAAACACTAATAATTCCATTCAACATCATTTGTTTGCACATACCTAAATGGTTTCAAATATTGCTAACACTAATAATTCCATTCAACATCATTTGTTTGCACATACCTAAATGGTTCCGAGTATAGTAAATGATTTGGCTCATAGATGAGACCCTAACAGTGGGTCAGGGTGGACCTGGGAGTAATGGCAATGAAGAGGTACTCTATATCCCTCAAAGCTCTGGAACTGGAGCCTAACCATTAGATGGTTTAGTGTCATATCCAGGATACTCATTTAGGGAAGGTCATACTCTTCTGCAGTGATACAGTCTGTACATCAGTCATTTGTTTACGCACAGTTAAATGATCAAACAGTTCTATTTCAAACTATTCAATTTAAGATAATTCATTTGTTTGCACTCAGTTCTATCTGACCCATAGATAGAACCCTATCAGGTGCTACCAATTGAATTGTTAGAAATAAAACTGATCATTTAACTGTGAGTAAACAAATGACTGATATTTAAATGTATTGTGAGTGATACGTAGCAATATTTGGAACTATTTAATTGGGTGCAAAAGAATGAACTTTAAAAATGTTAACAAAATGCGTTTACAAATCCTATGTATTTTATATATATGTATAAAGAGGATTTGGCATTAAATAACCTACAATGGTTGATATGCCATAAAACCCAACCAAACCAAAACCCTATGTATTTTATATATATGTATAAAGAGGATTTAGCATTAAATAACCAACAATGGTTGATATGCCATAAAACCAACCCAACCAAATCCTATATATTTGATATATATGTAAAAGGAGAATTTGGCATTAAATAACCTAAAATGGTTGATATGCCATAAAACCAAAGCAAACAGATGAGTAATATTAAACAGAATTATTAGTGTTAGATAGGAATACTTGAAACCATTTAACTGTATGCACACAAATTAGCACTAAGAACTTGTTTAAAAATAAAACACCAAACAATCTTAACAGTCGCAAAGCACACAAAAAGGAATTGGCAATGGGGTAGACGATATTTGTCAAAATCCTCACGTGACCTGCTTTATCATCATCAAGTTAGGCCAATAGAATAAATTCCTTTGATTCTCTCATCATCTGTCCCTATCAGCCATCACTCTAGGTAAGTCATCTAGACAGCGCCCAGTGTCCACACAGAGCTCACTATTGTAAGTTTTTGCTGATAGGCCAGCACTGGTGTGTCCAAGTGCAGGAGTCCATAGAAAAATACCTTTAATCATATCATATTTACCAACCCCTCTGCTCGGGCAGGATATGACACACGGTCAATTTTTAAGTGGAGTTTAACAGGTTTGAATTCAGAGTTTTCCTTCTCCTAGACTAGTTACCTCACTAAGGCTGAAGAACCCAGTCTGTCCTACTATTTACCCATAGCTGGAGGGAGAACAATTGGATTTATACCTTTCCCAAGGGTATTAGTGCGATGTGAAATGCAATTGGTCTCGTCCAGGATTTGAACTCATGTCACCGTGTCCATTTCCTATAACGATGATCATTATACCACGGGCACCTCAATACCTTTAATGCTCAGCACATCTTTCTTGGATAGTTTGCAAGATGGGCAGTAAGTGGCTGCACAAGTGCTGTTTTGTAGAGTGATGCTTCCAGGATTTGTTCTCCAGCATTGTTTTGCTTGCCTTACTGGGATGGTTTGTGAGATGGGAGGTAAGTGGCCATACAAGTGCAGTTTTGTGGGGGTGATGCTTCCAGGACTTTTTTCAAATAGCATACAGCATGCTTGTGTAGGTTCCATCTAGCTTTTTCTCTAAATGGTACAGCCAATAGTACCAACATAGCTACAGCATGAAAAAAAAAAACTATCGTGATATTCTCTTAAAAGGCTCTTGAAAAGGTTAAAAATTGACGATTTCAGTCACCATTAAGGAAATTTGTTATCTGTTCTCAAAACAATGTACCTTTTCTGTGACAACATTCAGTTGATGCAGTTCATTGTCTAATGATATTTAACTTTAAAAGAGTTAAGACAATTAGTTTAACGTAGGCCAGCTTATTCCACGGGGCTTTTAACAATATTTGTCAACTTTTATTCAAGCCACACACACACACACACACACACACACACACTTTATCTTCTTTGAAATTAAAAACAAAAATAAAGAAAGTCAACATAGCAGACCTTAAAGTTTGTTTGTTTTTTTTTTTATTTCAATGGTTGAGAAAATTTTTTAGTAAAGTCTTCCAAGTTGAGAACTTGTCCATAACCAATCGAAGGGTCAACACTTATAAATTCTTGAATATTGTCATCGGTTTCTGCAGAAAGAAAGAAAAAAAAATGAGAGAGCAGAGAGAGACAGCAGCAGGGGAGTGAGGAGGCAATGAGAGAGATAGAGAGAAGGAAAAGAGAGAGGAGAGAGATGGAGTGAGAGAAGAGAGAGAGAGGTTGATGGTTGGTTGTTTTGTTTTGTTTTACAGTGTATCAACCCTTTTCGGGTCATTTAATGCCAAGTTAGATTTTAAACAATTCAGTTTAGTCTAAGTATAGTTTTTGTTTACAGTCAATTAAATGTCACTTCTATTTCAAACAATTCAGTTCAGCATTTGTACACAGTTTAGTTCTATTTAAAAACAATTCTATATCAGACAGTTCAGTTTAGCATAAGTACACAGATTAAATGTCAAAAAAGTCCTATTTTAGTCAAACAAGTCAGTTAAGTATAACTATAGTTTTTGTTTACACAGTTAAATGTCAAAACAATTTTATTTCAAACAATTCAGTTTAGTGTAAGTACAGCTTCAATGTCAAAAACAGTTCCATTTCAAACAAGAATAGTTCTATTTCGAGCAGTTCAGTTTAGTACAAGTACACAGTTTAGTTCTATTTGACCCATAGATAGGACCCTATCAAGTGCTACCACTGCAGGCCAGAGTGGACCTGGGAGCGATGGCAATGAAGAGGTACTTCGCATTCCCCAAAGCGAACATTACTGGAACCTCACCATCAGATTATTTAGTGTCATATATAGGACATTCATGAGGGGGGTCTTACCCCCTGTAGAGGTGCAGTCGGTGTATTCTACAGCCCCAGCTGACTGGGCAAGAGAGAGGTTGAAAGTGACTGAGAGAGAGAAGAAAGAAAGAGAGAGGGGAGAGAAAGATGGAGTAAGAGAGAGAGAGTAAGAGAGAGAGAGATGGACTGAGAAGCAAACAGACACTGCAGTGGTGGGGGAGTAGCAAATTAGAACCAATTCCATTAGTAAAGTGAAATGGGTGAAGGTGAGGAGCCCCTCTTTCAAGAACTTCCTGTAAAGTGCCTTTGTGCCCCACAATCAATGTTGTGGACATCGAAAACATTCTAGGATCACAAAAGACTAAGTTTTTTGCATGTTTCTCACCATGGAGCAATTAGTTACTAAGCTTATCTCACAGACCACCACTACACAAGATAAATCGCCCTCACTTTTGACCTTCTGTCAAACTAGGTCAAACTTAATAACTGCCTCAGTGTATATGCCGAGGTCAGTGAACCAAAGGATTTTTTTTAATGCCAATTTTTGAAATAAGCCAATTAACCAAATATCACCTCCCGCCACTTGTTCGGAAGTGTGTGGATGAGAACAGGGGTTAAGTGAGGAGTCATTTCAAAATTAAATTAAAAATTCCTTCTAGCTTTTCATGTGGAAATCTGCAGATAGTAATCCTTGATATTGAAAATATTTGTTTTGTTATTAATCAAAAATAAAATCATTTTTAAATATATCATAACAGTCATAATTTCTTGTACATCTTCAATTAGCATAGTGTCTTGAAACTGCATATGGTGGTGAGGCTCCAATCCCGGAGTTCTGGAGTGTGCAGAGAACTCTGCCATTGCTATTATTCCCAGGTCCACTGACTCAGAATGATAGTACCTGTTAGAGGCCCATCTATGGGTCTCAATAGATTTTTTTTTTAAAGCTACAATTGATTTTAATGGCATGTCAACCTGTCTAGGGTTATTTTATGTTGAGAGATTAGGAAATTACGTTCACTGTACATTTATATTTAAATTTGTGTAGTAGAAAATTTTTTGTATACTGTTGTTTGGTTTCAAGTATTCCTATCAAAGACAAATATTTATAATGGTTTCAAGTAATTATTTGTATTAAAAAGAAATCATTAATTTGTTTGTACAGAGTTATAAAAATTATTTCTATTTGATCGGACTGTGTGCAAAAAAAAAAAAAATTTCTTAAAAAATAAACACACAGTTAATATAAAATGTACAGTTTATGTGAATCCCTAACTTCTGGGCATAAAATACCCCTAGACTGGTTAACATGCCATTAAAATCAATCATCATTGATCATGGTACATAAAATAGAGCTAATAATTTTTTTTTTAAATCCTGGGTCCAATATACATATAAGTTTTTATAATAATCATAATGATAATAAATAAGTATATATTATATACATATATTTAATCCATGGAAAATATTGTTCTGCAACCAAAGGTTTCTTGAAGTTTATAACAACATTCGTCAGGCAGTTAAGAAGATGGAATGAAATTGAAAATCGAAAATACGGCAAAAAGCAGACAAAAAGCCATTAAGATCTCGTATATGTGTGATTGTAAATATGTGTGTATATATATGGGTGAGGATGTATGTGTGTGCGTGCGTGTGGATGCATGTTTTTAAGTTAAGTCAGGCCAGGAACATAAAGCATTGTTTATAATGGAAATGGGTAGCGAATGAGTATACATTTGTTTCGTTGACAGTGAGACAAATTATTATCGGTGCAAGTTGTGAGGAATTAGAGAGAATCTGATTTGTAAACGTGTATGGTGGGCCAGAGTTGTAATGGATATAAGTAAGGTTATATTGTGTCGTATATATCAGTTTTTATATATATTTAATAGCATGGATGGTAATCTGCGACTGCTGGTTTCATGCCGTCTTTATAAGACAATCATCAGGCAGAAAAAGAAAGATTTTGGAGAAATAATAAAAAATACAGTCAAAAGAATGTTCGCGTTAAAATTGCATATAAGTCTTGTGGTGTGTGTAGATTATATTTGCGTATTGTTTTGTGCGGTCATATATGTAATTGTTAGTAAGTGTGCATGTATGATGATTCATGCACCGCATGGCAGATTTGAGGTTGTCTCATGAATATATGTGTAGCGATATGTAACAAAAGGTATTTCTAACAAAAATTTTTGGGACTATTTTTTGATTTTTTTTCAATTTCTCCAAAATCTTTCTTTTTCTGCCTGATGATTGTTGTCTAAAGAAGCCATGAAACCAGTGGTCACAGATAACCATCCATGGTATCAAATGTATATATAAAAACTAATATATATTCATTTACCATTATATTATATATAATAGCTCATTCAGCGATATTGAGCACTCTCCAAATCATATCACATTTGGTCTGCTACAAGCCCATCAAGTGAGATAGTGATAACCATAAACTATTGTAATATAAAGAACAGATTTCTTATCATACAACATGTGAAAGCACATGCGATACCCTGCCCTCATCAGCTGCCAACCAGGGGTGATAACACAGTTTCGGCAGCTCAAGGCAGTACAGCCACTCCTGGTGCTACTAAGCAGCTTTTGCCACCGGACAGGGTATTTTAAAGAATTATATATATATATATATATATATATATATATATATATATATATATATACATACATACACACACACACTGATAATGGTTTGGTTTCTTTGTTTATCAACCTTTGTAGGTTATTTAATGCCAAAGCCATTCTCCTAGAAGAACAGTAGTGGTACTATTTAACCCATAGCTGGGAGGATAATGGGGTTCATACCTTTCCCAAGGGTATTTGCCCGAAAGTGAACATAATAGCGCGACTGGAGTATGAACTCGCTTACTACAATTCCGCAGCCCATCGCTTTAACCATTACACCACGAGGACACCCCCTATACACTGATGAGTTCTGATAGAACGAAACAGATCTGTCTGTGGATGACTATATATATATATATATATATATATATATATGCCAGATCCACTAAAAGCAGAGATTACCTTGTACATTCATCTTCATTTTTAGTGCAGTTAGGGATTTTTAAAAATGTGTTTACTTTCGGCTGTTGATGTCATTATGCACTTATGGTAACCGTTTCTTGATGTTACGTAATAACATGGGAATGGTGGCTCGGCATGCATTTCATTCATACAGAAGACTTTTCGCTCTCAATCAAATCTAACTTGATGCATATTGCGCTGTGTTCTGAAGACATTATAAACTAACTTTCAAACCGTGGCCAGTGATTCCTATTTTTGAAAGAAACGAAATGACCGAGTGTCCTAGAAAACCACAACAACCAACCTCAATAGAAATCACAGTGCATATCCAACCCTTTTCCACGCAGTCGGCATGCAGTGTCTCATATCAGTTTTTCTTCCGATTGTGAGGTACCTAGTGAGCATATGTTTACTCAAACTATAATACTTATACATAGCCTAACCCCATAATATTGGAAGGTTACATATAAATGAAGTGTGTGTGGGGAGGGGGTCTCACATGCCTTGAAATATAGGACTTTTGGAATCTTCAGATAACTCCTTGAAAAAAATAACAGGGTGAGAGCAAACAGAGAGAGTGAAGAGAATGGAAAGAGAGTAAAGAGAAGGATGTTTGGTTGGGTTTTATGGCATATCAACCATTGTAGATTATTTAAAGCCAAATCCTCTTTATACATATATATGAAATATATATGATTTGATTTGGTTAGGTTTATGGCATATCAACCATTGTAGGTTATTTAATGCTAAATCCTCTTTATACATATATATTAAATATATAGGATTTGGTTCGGTTTATAGCATATCAACCATTGTAGGTTATTTGATGTCAAATCCTCTTTAAGAACAGCTTTTAGAAATGCTAGTATTTTGTTTACTTTGACATGTTCAAATAGTTCGTTCATATTGTTTACAGCATAGAAATATTGTTTTTTTGGTTTTAGGTCGATGCAATCTATCAATAGGTATTTTACTGAATATGAAGTGTGACATCCCACACACCATGGTGGTTGTTCTTGTTTGTGTAGATATGAGTGGCTGATGTGTGTGTGTCCAATACGTAGATGAGATAGGACAATCTCTTCCCTGTGGGATTTTTTGGATCCTTCCTTCCATTCTCCTATTTCGGCTTTTATAGTCTGGAGTTTGTTGTGTGGGGTATTGTTTCATCTTAATTGCCATTTGTTTTGGGTAAAGTTTTTTATTTTAATTTTTAAGTCAGTATATGGAATCTTACAGCATTTATCTATGGGCATCTTCCAGGCTGTCTTGGCTGCTGAGTCCGCTTGGTCATTCCCTTTGATTCCAGTGTGGCTTGGAATCCAGCATAGCTCTATCTCTTTGGTTTTTGATAGGATTTCTAGTCTATTCAAAGGTTGCATGGTTAGGGGATTACCAAGGTTTTGGTTTTTTAGGGAATTTAGGACTGATAAAGGAGTCAGAAAAAAAATGATGAATTTGGTGGATTATGTTTGCGTTATAATCTATGGTCTTAGCTTCGGTACTGTAGATAGAAGTGCTGCTAGGAAGTCGTTTTGTTATCTTGGTATTATGTTGGATGGCAGCACATGATACTTTGTTTCTATTTTTGGAACTGTCTGTAGAAATACAGAAATGGTTTGGGCGGTTATTTTCAAGGTGAAGGAATTCTTCAAGGAAGATAGTAGGGTGGGTGTTTTCTTTATGATATTTTGTTAGATTTAGTGATATTTTTGGTTGTTTCAATAACTAGGGGGGGGTTGAGGGGGTGGATTTAATTATTTGTGTTTTATCTATTTTTATTTCGGTGATGAGATTTTGTATTTGAAGACTAAAAGGTTTGATGGGGTTTGTTTTTGTTTCAAAGAAAGTTTTGTTCTGTGGGCAGTAGAGGACATTGAGTCCTTCAAACCCTGCCCACAAAGAAAGTTTTGTTCTGTGGGCAGTAGAGGACATTGAGTCCTTCAAACCCTGCCCACAAAGAAAGTTTTGTTCTGTGGGCAGTAGAGGACATTGTGGGCAAGGTTTGAAGGACATGAGGCCAGTTTGATATAGTATTGTAAAGCTAGTTTTTATCTTCTGATTGATAGTGGAGGTTCATTCGCCTTTGTAGACAAGCTTTAATTAGGAGAGGTTTTATAGGCTCCTAATGCCAGTCTCAGTCCTTGATGGGTGTATAGTATTTGATTGTTTTAAATAGGATTTTCTGGCTGATCCATAGATGAATGTGCCATAGTCTAGTTTGGATCTTATTAATGTTCAGTAGAGTTTTTTTTTTTATCTGCACACACAGACTGGGGTGCAGATAAATCCAACTCTAAGAAGTAATAAAAGTGTAATTAAATACTCTAAAGAGTATAAAATTACTTTAAAGAGTAATAAAAGTGTAATTAAATACTTTGAGGAGTATAAAAATATTCTAAGGAGTAATAAAAGTGTAATAAAACAATCCAACTCTAAGGAGTTGGATTGTTTTATTACACTGAGGTTTGAATGTTAACTTTTTGTCAAAGATAATTCCTAGAAATTTATGTTCTTCAACAATAGGGATTTCGGTTTGAATCTAGTTTAAGTACAGGGTCATTATGCATTTTGTGGAGGTTGCAGAAATGTATACATTGTGTTTTGTTTTTGGAGAATTTGAAACCATTTTTAATTGTTTAGACATTGTTGGAGTTGACATTCAATTGTTCTAATGTTTTGATTTACAACAGATTAAGAAGTCATTTACATATAGTGAGCCTTCCACAGGCACCACTTCTTGTCACCCCAAAAATTGACTATGTCGATCCGAGCGTCACTCCACTCTCGACACACAAAACTACACGGTGACTTTGAATACTTCCCTCACACGTCCAACAACACGCTGCCATCTCAACATCTCGCTAAGCCATTTCGTCTCAAACATCCAACAAGCCTAAACACCACGAGTCTTGTAGCACCAAGAACAAACCATATTCAAAGCTGCAAATAAAGAACTTTCGTTGTTGTGTGTTGTTAAAGTAAAGTTTCGTAATTCATTTGTTGCCTTAAAAAATATAGTGTTAAACAAATAACCATTTCACACACCGCTATAAAGTCTTTGATTATGCCATATTTCCACATGGTGTCATAGGCCTTTTCTATATCAAAAAATATGGCTATTGTGTTATTTTTTGGCAAAAGTTTCTTTTATGAGGGTTTCCAAGCAGATAAGCTGATCAGTTTTACTTGTTTTCCAAAGCCTGTCTGAAGGTTTGTGATTAACTTATTTTTCTTAAGAAACCATATTAGTCTGTTGTTAATCATTCGTTCAAGAGTTTTACAGATACAACTAGTTAAAGCTATTGGTTGGTAATTTGTTGGATTTGTAGTATCTTTTGCAGATTTTGGTATTGGTATTATAGTGGCTTGTTTCCAGGAATTAAGGATGTTCTCACTGTGCTAAATGTTGTTGAAGATTTGGAGTAAATATTGGAGTGAAATTTTTGGTAGTTGTTTTAAAAATTCATATGAAATCTTATCTGGTCCAGGAGTTGTATTATGGGATTTTCTTAAAGATTTTTTTAGTTCTGTCATGGTAAATGGTTGGTTGTAGCTTTCTGTATTATTGGAGTGAAAGTTTATTTTTCTTCTTTTAATTTGTTACTTTGGAATTTTTGATTGAGGTTTCTGGATGAAGAGTTTTAGGAAAAGGTTTCTGCTAGGATGTTTACTGTCTTTTTCGTTTGTTGCTTTTGTTTGGTCATTTTTATTATAAGGTGTTTCAGGGGGTGCTATTATTTTTACCCAATATATCTTTAATCATATTCTATACAGTTTTGGTTTTTGTGTTTATTTTTGATGTGAAGTTTTTCAATGTTTCTCATTTTGATTCTTTAATAGTTCTTCGTGCTCTGGCTTTGCAATTTTTTAAAGAATTCAAGATTTTCTTTTGTGGGGTTTGTCTTGAATTTTCTGAGTGCAGCAAAGCATGCTCTTACTGCTTTTTTGCACTCATTATTGTGCCAAGGTTTATTGAATTTCGGTTGAGTAGATGATTTTGGTATACATTCCTCTGCAATAGTTATGAGTGTTTTTGCAAAATAGGTGTTGCGGTCTTCTTGGTTTATATTGGCTTTTGGTGTTAAATTGACATGGCAAAGTCTTTTAAAATGTTCCCATTTGGCCTCTTGTTGGTTCCAGTGTGGTATTTTTTCTTCTAGAGCAGAAGTGACCACTATCTGATCAAACTAGAAAGTTTGATCAGATAGTGGTCACTTCTGCAGTTATCCTCATTGTTTTTCCAATTATAGTCTAAATAAATTGTAGGATCACTTAAGGTTAGATCTATTACTGAGTGTGTACCTGTTGCAGGATGAAGGTAGGTGGGGAATTTATTATCTAGAAGGCATAGATTGTTTTTGTTCATGAAGTTTTCTATTGTACAGCCTCTTTCATTTGTATCTCTACTGCCCCATATTTGGTTATGGCTATTAAAGTCTCCCATAAGTATGAAACGTTTGGGGAGTTGTATTAAATCTTCAAGTTCTAATTCAATTATATTGCTATTGGGGGGGATACGTATAGTAAGCATATGCTGATTGTTTTGTGTAGAGTTACTGATACAGCTATTGCCTGTAGGTTTGTGTTGAAGTTTATTTGGCTTTGCGGTAGTGTATTGTTTATGATAATAGATATGCCTCCCGATTCTCTTCTTGTGTGTTTGTTTATTTGATTATAAATAGTGTGTTGCCTTATGTTTAATTTGTCATTTTCTTTTAAAAAAAAAAAAAAAAAAAAAGAAGTTTCTTGGAGGCATATAACACTTGGGCGTAAGTTTTTAATGATAAGTGTTAGTTTGTCAAGGTTGGCTTTTGTGCCTCTGATGTTCCACTGTATGATTTTATTTGTTTTCTAAGTTTGTTTTGATCCCATTGTAATTCTTTGTAGGGGAGATGTTTTGTGAGTCCGTTTGGTTTGTGGATTGGTCATGGTTGGTGGGTATAGTGTCTTAGGTCTCCAACCTGTCTAAGGATGGGAGGTACTTTCAGTTAAATTCTTGTAATTTTCAGATTGTTTCATTTTTTTCTGGGGAAGATTTTATTTTGCTTTTAGTTGTGTTTTTGGTGGTAGATCATTGGCTTGATTTGCTCCTTTTTTCGTTTGATGGTTCTTTTTGGTTTGCATTTTCTATAAGGTAGGTTTTATTTAAAGGTTTGGTTATGGTCTTGTTTTCAATTTGGTTTTGTTCTGTTTCAGCGAGGGGTGTGGTTCTATTCTGTGTATTTGGACTATTTAAGGTTAATTCTTTACTCAGATTTTTGAGGTTTGGTTGGTTTTTATTAGGGGTTTTGTATGGAGAGATGGTTCTTATTTCTTCTCTTCGAGGTTGCTAAGAGGGATTTGTTAAAATATTTTTTGATGTTTTTTCCAGGTTATGTTCAGTCATTGGTTTAGGGTTTATATTGTTGGAGGAGAGTTTTAAGAGTATGGGTTTTATTTCTTGTATGAACTTTGGCCAGTCTTGAAGTTCTATTTCTAGCAATTTAACTTAAGTTATTTGTTTGTAAAGAGTTCAAATGTCAAACAGTTCTATTTGATAGATAGGACCCTGTCAGAGTGAACCTGGGAGTAATGGCAAGGAAGAGGTATTTCACATCCCCAAAGCTCCGGCATTACAGGAACCTCACCATTAGATTGTTTAATGTCATATCAAGGACACTTGTTGGAGGTGGGGGATACCCTTCTGCAGAGATGGAGTCAGTGTATTCTACACCTCCAGATGACTGGGAGGGAGGGGAAGCAAACAAAAGGAGGAGTAGGATTAAACACAGTGTGAAGTAGAGAGAGAAAGAGCAAACCAAGAAAGTAGGGAGAAAGAGAGTAAACAGAGAGAGTGATGAGGAGAGAGAGAGAGAGAGCAAATAGACAATTCCTTACAAAATAAAATAAAATAAAATAAATTTTTTAAAGTGTTTTATGACCCTCACACACACACACCAAATCTAGTTAGTCTCAGTACATCAGCACAATCAAGTTTCTTGGAAAAGTCAAAAATTGTATTATTGTAAATTTTCGTGGTGTAGGGGCTATTCTGTACAAATATAATCCTTCAGAGAATTTCCAAAGATGCCAACAAATGAGCAGAGAACACGTTTTTAATTTGGGTCACAACACTTCCACCAAAGATGGCGATACTAGTCAAAAGAACCTCAAAGACAAGAATTCAGCATGATTTCTTCCTATGTACGAGCTGTTTATAAAGAATTTAGTTTGATCAGCAACAACTCATCGGGATGGAGGGGGGGCACTAGAGACTTACCTTCTGTTCTGATACAAGGGTGGGAAGGGGGTTTGCTTTTCCACCCACCACTCTCATCCAACATGTGTTTACGGTTTGATGCAAAATGTCTCAAATAAGTTGACGCTTCAACAACTCGAAAGTGTCTGCAAGGAGAGAGAAAAAAAAAATATAATCTTGATTTGTTTTTGTGGTTTGTTTAGTTTTTTTTTAGAGAGAAATTTAGTTCACTTTTTAGAAGGGTGGTTCAATTTGAATTAATAAAAATATCAATGGTTCTTAAGAAATGTCTTGGTTGATAACAAGATGGAAGTTGTTAATTTTTAAAAGCTAGCAACAAAACAATTGCTGAAAAAAATGAAAAAAAAAAAAAAACACAAGATTGACAATCAATAATAAAATACTTATTCAAATTTTTTTTGCTTTTTTTTTTAAAAAAAATAACCTTTTAATTAGAAGTGATTTTTAAAAGAAAAAATATGAAAATTAGTTAACACTGTTGAAGGAATGAGAAAAGGCAGTTTGGGCTCTTTTTCATCTGCTCGAGGGAGGAGAAAAAATCTTCACATTGACAATAAGTAATAAAACAGTGAATCTTTTTTTAATTTTTTAAAAATAACTTGTAATTTGGTTGTTGAATTTTTAGTAAACAAAGAATTTCTGCCATCGTGTAAAGAAAATGGAAGTCCTGATTCCACTATTGTTGTTGGTCAATAAAGATGATAAGGCTCTCTCGACAGTTAACGATAACATGGGGTGGGTTTAGCGTTGTCAAGTCATAATGAGAGCATACAGTTCCCTGACATCTCTCTCTCTCAGCAATCACTCCTTGTCAGTCTCCTAGATTACATCCAGTGTCCAAACAGAACTGAAGTTTTAGGTTCGCCAACACTGGTGCATCCATGTGTAAGAGACCACAGGAGAACATCACCTATGAGTTCATTTTTAGTTCTCTAGCCGAAGCCCAACATGTTTTTTGAGATAGGAAGTAAGGGGCCGTACAGCTGCCGTTTCGTAGAATTTTGCTTCTAGGATTGATTCAAAACATCACATAGAATTCTAGTATAGTTCTCATCTAACTTTTTCTCTATGCATTTCACTAGTGTCCATGTGGTGCACCATACAGTAGTACTGACACAACTACAGCTAGGAAGAAACAGTCGTCTTTCTGAGCAATTGAGACATTTTGGTAATGAGAGCGAGTTTGTCAAGATGTTTGGACAAGTACTGGTGTGATAAGAGAAATATTTCTCATCTGGATAGCATGGAACTGTTTTTAATAGCAAATATCACATAACACTCGGACAGAAAGTAAATGCAAGGCAACATACATTATTCTGGCTGATTTGGATTGGGTTGGGTTTTATGGCATATCAACCATAGTTGGTTATTTAATGCCAAATCCTCTCTTTCTCTCTCTCTACCTCTATATATATAGGATATGATTTGTAAACATATTTTGTTGATAACATTTTTGAATGAGGCTGAACTTTTTTTTTCCTGCATACATTTAAATGGTTTCAAGTATCGCTATCAAATAAGAATAATTCTATTTACTATTAATCATTTGTTAGCACACATTGAAGTGGTTAAATAATTTTATTTGACCCAAGGATGACATCCTAACAAGTACTATCACTCCAGAACAGAGTGGACCTGGAAGTAATGGCAATGAAGGGATCCTCCACATTGCCAAAAGCTCCAGGCCTAGAGCCTCGTCATCAGATGGACACTCATGGGGGAGGGTCTTACTCCTTTGCAGAGATACAGTTGGTGTATTCTACAGCCCCTGCCAACTGGGCTTTTGTACGTGGGTTGAATAATGAAAATATTCAAAAGAAATTCTTGTCTAAGGTCATATCCCTTGAAAATGCCTTTAAAGTATGAGGCTGAGTGAAAGGTTTCACAATTTTTTGGTAACATGTGGCAAAATTTTGCAGCTCTTGTTGCTTTTCTTTGAGGTCATAAAGATCATGAACGACATTTGATTGTGACATGCCAAGCTCAAATGCTACTTGACATAGTTGTGTCTCTAGAGCACGGCCTTAGAATCCACACTTTAAGACCTTTCCCCCCCCCCCGATTGTCAAGGTGAAACCCAGGTGAAATTTCTTCAACCGTCTGGTCACTGTATTATGTTCAACTACACTTTCACCTTTTGAACAATAAATGTTTTGCTTGTTTTTGTTGTTTTATGGTCAAGTTTAAATTTGTCAAGCATAAATTCCCGAATAAGTCTACATTGTACATTTGTCTGTGTTGCTTTTAAATCATGCACAGAATGAAGCAATGCACAATGCGTTAGCACACCAACTACCACAATACTACCAACTACAGCAGGAAACTTCTACAGCTTGAACAGTTTCAGTCATGTCATATACTCAACACTAGTAAGTCAGGCTATGAAGTTGGCAGCTCTACAAGTTAAGTCCCGAGAGAGAGAGAGAGTGCAACCACCTTTTTATTGACAAATAACAATGGTGAAACACAGGACTTCAGTCTGATGTTAACTCCCAAGTGAGAGAGAGAGTCCAACCACCTTTTTATTGACAAATAACCATGGTAAAACAGAAGACTTCAGTCTGATGTTAAGTGAGAGAGAGAGAGTCCAACCACCTTTTTATTGACAAATAACCATGATAAAACAGAAGACTTCAGTCTGATGTTAACTCCCAAGTGAGAGAGAGAGAGAGAGTCCAACTACCTTTTTTTTTTGACAATGGTGGAACAGGAAGTTTTACACAACTAGTGGAACCAGGATTTCCGGTTTCTTAAAACTTAAAATCAAATTACAACTTTTTTTATTAAAAGTTATTTTTGAAAGAAAAAAAATGCAATTTAATAAACACCATCAAAGAAATTAGAAAAAACAAGTTTGCAAGTGAAATGTTTCCTTTTTGTTCTCTCGAGAAATCAATAACAAAAACGACAGTAACTCACCTGTAATATTCTGGTTGAAGCAGACTGTCTTGTTTGATAGCTTCTTTAAGATATATTTCAAATTTACAAGGAAAAGGCAAACGACTGTCAAGGTCATAGACATAACTGTTAAGTCCATTCTTCCACAAGAAGATTACGTGATAGTCCTAAGAAAAGAAAGATAAACAAATGATAGAAAGGACGCAAATTCCATAGAGATTCTTTGTAATTTAAGAAGAAAACACAAAGTCATGGAGATTTAAATAATTTGATACGTGTTAAAAAAAAATCCAGACTTAAGATGTATTTACCGAGACGAAGGAAAATAGTAATTTTCTTCAAAAAAATCCCTTTGGTATTCAACACTTATTGTGGCCGTATTTCAAAGAGCCTCATTTTTTATATAGAATGAAGCATCACGGTCTTCCTCAAATGTAATTAGAGATGAATTTTCAGTTTAGAAAATAAGAAAAAAAAGTTATACGAAGTTAGGGGTCTACTGTGCAAAAAGGATGTTGCATTTTCACAATCCTTTGTTTTGCAAAAAAAAAAATAAATGAAAAATTGTATCATACAAGCATCGTAATATCTTTGCATTGATTCATCTAGACATCACTTTGCCATAAGTTGTTCAGTTGTGTGCAAGTTTTTCTTTAAATTTAAAGTGTGGCATAATTATTTGTGTATAAGATGCACTATTTTCCCAGGATGTTAAGCCCCAAAATTACAGGTTCGTATTATACAAGATCAATTTAGCTTTTCTCTGGCCACGTCCTTGCTATCTTCAGGAGAGGATGACTGAAAGTAAATTAGATCTATCATCCAAAGTAAAATAGGTTTCATGCCTCCTTGCTCACACCTTGTAAAGAAAGACCAAAAACAGTTTATTACCATCAAGACATGCAAGTACAGATTCCCTCGACTCTTTCTTGCTATCTGTCTGTATCCGTCACCACTCTTGACAAATCCTCTAGAAGGCATCCAGTGTCTGCACAGAGATGATAAATGTGAGTTTTTGCTGGTCGACCAACTGGTGTGTCCATGTATACGAGTCCAAAAGAAAATTTTGCTTATGAGTGTGTTCTTATATGGATAACTTTCAAGATGGGAGGTACGTGGCCAGACAACTGTTTTGTAGAAAGCTACTTCCAGGATTTGTTTAAACAGCAAACAGTATTCTTCTGTAGCTCCCATGTAGCTATTTCCCCCCGAGCGTTTCGTTAGAGTCTAGTGGTGCATCTATACATTAGTACTGACATGGCAACAACTTGGAAGAATTCCCATTTCAGAGAGATCAGATTTCCATGTGGTTGTTAAACTGTCAATAGCAATCTACGCTTTACCTCAGACATTGATTTCAGTAGATGAGATATTGCTACTAAGGTATATGAACTGGTCAATAAATTTCAGATGGCACCATTTTGATTAAAACCTAAATGTGAAAAAAAAAAAAAAAGAGCAGAAATAGAGCAGAATGTTTTTGAAACTGAAATTCTCAGAAATTATTACAGTGATCAGGTTGGGTGTTTATATAAATTCCTAAATGTATCAGGTAATATCCAGCAGAACCTATTACTGATCCAGACTACGCAGATGATGTAGCACTTCTTAGAAGTACTCCAGCTCAAGCTAAATCTCTGCTGAATAGACTGGAACAGCCTGCAAGAAACATTGGTCTCTACATGAATTTAGATAAAACACATTAATTAGGTTTGGATCATACGTATAATTTTCATTCACTCATGTTGTCCTAAATATTAGTTATTCATCTAGCTGTATAAAAAGTTCATAATTAGTTCTTGTGTATAATACACACACTCAAATTTAGCCATAAAAACAAGTATTTGTTACTCATAATTTTTGTTCACTCGTATCATCCTAAGTATGGTGATTCATCTCATCATCATCATCATGTCGCGCCGCCCACGCGAATATCCCTGACCGTCTCTCGCCATTTCTCCCTATCATTCATCGCCTCCGGTAGGTCTTCAGGGTTACATCCCGTGTCCTCACATAGCTGCTGTATGTAAGTTCGTGCTGGTCGTCCCACTCTTGCACATCCATGTGTGGGGTCCACAGGAGTACATCGCTTATGAGCTCGTCCTTGCTTCTCCAGCAGTGTCCTGCGTGTCTGGTTCGTCGAACTTGTATAGTTTTTGTGATGGGGGTCAAGTGTCCGTATAGTTGGAGTCTCGTGGGGTGTTGTCGCCAGGACTTGTTTAATACTGCTCTCAACATTCTTGTATAATTTCCGTCCAGCCTCCTCTCCAGCCGCTTCGTAAGCGTCCATGTGGTGCATCCATATAGCAGTATCGACACAACCGCTGCCTGGAAGAAACTGCGTTTCATTTTATCAGTTAGGTCCGACTTCCATATGATCAAGAGCCTATCGATAGCTGTCCATGCCTTCGTCAGTCGTGTGTCGATGTCTTTCTCGGTTGATGAGACGCTGCTTCCTAGGTAGGTGAATTTGTCGACTAGTTTCAGAGAGGCTCCGTCTAGTGTGGCAATGTTGCCCGTTTGGTTGTAACACATATATTCGGTTTTGTTTGCATTGACATGGAGGCCAATGCCAGCTGCGGCTCGTTCCAGACTATGCAGTAGTGTCTCTGCTTGATTAGGCGTATTCGCTAGTAACGCCAAGTCATCAGCGTAGTCGGCGTCCGTGATTGTTTTTGCGGGGTACCTTTTGCTTCTTCTCTTAGTCAGCTCGAAGCCATTTTCTCTGATTTTGTCGATCGAAGTCCTAAGCACATAGTCTAGACAGATGATAAAGAGGTACGGGGCTAGTGTGTCTCCTTGTGATTCATCTAGCAGGATAAAAAATTCCTATTTAGTTCCTGTGTATAATACGCATGGGTAATTTTTTTCATATTAAACAGAAGTGTTTGTTACACATTCATTTGGATCAAAGATACAATTTTTTCATTCCCTCATATTTTCATTAATGAAGTGATTCATGTAGATGGATGAAACGTTTTGATCATAGATATAATTTCCATTTAATGATATTCTCTTAAATATGGTGATTCATGTAGATGGATAAAAAGTTCATATTTAGTTCATGCGTATTATACACAACTCCAACTTTTAGGCATAAAACAGAAGACGAGCTTGTTACACATCAGTTTGTTAAAATCATAGATATAATTCCCATTCACGTATTTTGTCCTATGATTCATGTAGCAGGATGAAAAGTTTATATTTAGTTTTTGTGTATAACATGCACCCCCCAACTTTTACGCATAAAACAGAAGTGTTTATTTCACATTAGTTAGTTTGGATCATAGACATATAATTTCCATTCCCTTATTGTTATATTATGAAGCTGGATAAAAAGTTCATATTTAGTTCCTGCGTATAATACCCACCCCCAAAATTTTAGGCATAAACAGAAGTGTTTTTCACACATTGGTTAGTTTGGATCATAGATATAATTTCCATTCACTCCTATTGTCCTGATTATGGTGATTCATGTAACTTAGATAAAAAGTTCATATTTAGTTCTTGTATATAATACGCACATCTGGCTTAAAAATGTGGCTGGTTGGTATTTAATAGCATCGCTATTTAATCTTTGAAATGTATAGATTTATTGTTTTTCATAATTTACTCTGATACAAATTGGGGGTGACATGTTTGTCTTTTTGGAAGGGTTAATATTTTGACTTTAAAAAAAATGGACTAATGCTTTTAAAGAGGAGACTAGAAAGCCTCGTTGGGATTTTTCATCTGAATAAAAGAAAAAAATAGTCTCACCCAAACGACTGGTTCTTCAGATTTCTGAATTTTTTGTTGCCATATTGGAACCTAAAAAAAACAAATTCATTGATACCAATCAAAGTGAAGTGGTTAACAATGCTGTCCAGCAACATACAGGTTACAAGTTCAATTTTCACTGTTTCCCGATGATTGTGTTATTATAATGGAGAAAAAAATTATTTAAATTTAATTGAAGTTCATTTTTTGAAAGAAGATTAGACATCAAAATATTCTTTAAAAAAAGGGGGAAAAAATAGAATTTTTTCTTTTAAAATCTAAATCAGGGCTTCTCAAATTTTTACTTAATCCCTCTCTCCTGTAAACAAATTTTTAAAAAATTGTATGCAAGATAAGAAAGTGAAAAAAAAAAAAAAAAAAAAAGTAATTTCTAGAGAAACTGTTTCATTTTTATGATGTTGGTGGTTGTCCAGAATAGTCCACTCATGAAAATTTTCATTAATTTTGATTTAATCAAAAAAATAAAAATTTAAAAATATAATAATCACATCCACCATCCATATAAATGGTCCCTGTGGTGTAGTGGTTAATGTTCTGGACTGCAACATCATGGTGAGCAAGTTCAAACTCCAGTCGTGCTATGACATTCACTTTCAGACTATAATAACCTTCGGAAAGGCATGAACCCCCTTATCCCTCTATGTTAGACTACAACCTCAAAGTAAGCAAGTTCAAACTCCAGTTGTGCTATTACATTCACTTTCAGATTAATATCCAAAGAAAAGGCATGAACCCCCTTATCCATCTATGTTAGACTGCAACCTCAAAGTAAACAAGTTCAAACTCCAATTGTGCTATTACATTCACTTTCAGACTAATATCCAAAGAATAGGTATGAATCCCCTTATCCCCCTCCCCAGCTATTGGTTAAAAAGTATCACTGCTGTTCTTCCATAAGGATGGATTTGGCATTAAATAACCCACAACAGTTGATATGCCATCAAAAAAAAAAGAAACCAAAGTAAACAAGAGTATGTTTCAGCATAATTAATTAAATTAAATAAGTTACAAATGGGGGGGGGGCTCGTGGTGTAATGGTTAAAGTAATGGACTACGAAATAGTAGTAAGAAACTTCATACTCCAGTCGCACTATTACATTCACTTTTGGGCAAATAACCCCCGAAAAGGTATGAATCCTCTTATCCTCCCAGCTATGGGTTAAATAGAACCACAACTGTTCTTCTAGGAGAATAGCTTTGGCATTAAATTACCTACAAAGGTTGATATGCCATTAAACAAAGAAACCAAACCAAACCAAACAAACAAATTGGCCCTAATTAGATGCTTTAGTGATTGGGAGAGGGAAGGGCCAAAGAAAAATGGATTATTACCAAATTGTAGTTATTTGAAGATGTAATTTTGGAAGTAAACCTTTTCAATATAAAATAAAAGAAAAAATAATAAGGTAAGAAATTTACTTACTGCTCTGTTTTTGTTGGATATAAATACTGCATAACATGATGTTAATTCTTCAGGTCGATTATTTTTTGTCTGTTCACATAATTTCCAAACATTCTCTTCACTAGGAAAAAAAAAAAAAAAAAAAAAAAAAAAAAAAAATCAACTGTTTATATTGACTTTATATCTTCCCATTTTATTTTTAACAGAGAAATTGAATTTCCATATGGTCGATAACCTATCAATAGCAGTTTGTGTATATCGATCTCCCTTTCAGTAGATGAGATATTGCTACCAAGGTATATGAACTCGTCTAATAATTTCAGAGGTTTGTCATTTAATGAGGAAACTGTACCATTTCCATAAAAACAGATTTCATCTGTTTTATCTAAAGTCATGTCGAAACCAATGTCTCTTGCTGCCTGTTCCAGGCTATGCAGCAGGAATTCGACTTGGGCAGGTGTTAAAAGAAATAATGTAAGACCTTTCACAGTTACATCACTTGATAAGAGAGCTTGCATGATTAGTTAAGGCCATTGTCAGCAAGCAATCAGAAGACACAAGACATACATTCATTAGGCTTATGTAAATTTGATTGAGAAATCTCTGGCTTTTTTTGTAGCAACTGTCCATGAAGACATATTTGAGAAGCCAGCCAATTCGGAGCCATTGACTATGTTAAAATCGAAATTACAAGAAGGCAGAACACAGTATGAGTCACAAGATAAGTTACGCAAGGACAATTATTTTGCAACCCTTTAGTACTTGTTAAAAAGTTAAGTTGGCGACCTTGAGTCGAGGGTGACCCAAAGGCTCCCTTTTCAATAGCTACTACACCAAGGTGTAGGGGAGGGCGCTACTCCTTTCCTTGGATTACTCCACTTTATCCTTGATACTTACCTAATATGGCTGAGTGTTAAGCAAGGCGGTATCAAGTACCATTTTTAAAGTTTTTGGTATGACACGACCTGGAATTGAACCCAGGTTTTCTGGATCATTGGCGAACACTCTACCCACTAGGCAAATGAACCAGTGATTTATTGATAATTCTTATAATGTTACCTATACGCTATTACAATTACACTGCAACTACACTTTACATAAACAATTAACACCACATTTATTGCAAATGTTGACATATCTTGTTAATAGATTGTTTTGTTAAAAGCCTTGTGTCCTGTTTTCCTTTCTGTTGCCTTTATCCTTATTTTATTCAAATATTTGTAACAGAGTCATTGAAATTGCATAATTTTTAAAGGTTTTTTTTTGTATATATATATGCAAGTGTGTGTGTTAGAGATATTTCATTCCACTGGGTAGAACGATGGTTACATTTTGCAAGGGCATAACCGCAAAAGTGAAATACCAACAGCCTCATCCAGGATTTGAATTCAGGTTGTTATTTCCACTTCTGTTGGTGATAAATATCACATCAAGATCCACAATGAAATGAAATAATGTCATGGCTCTTATTAAGCGGAAACTATTTTATTTTCATGTTAAAAATGTTGGTGCTTGTCCAGAATAGCCCACTCTTGAAAATTTATTTTAATATACACAAAAATAAACAAAAGTTTCAAGATAATAATTTAGAAAGGTAATAATAGTAATAACTATCCAAGTAAGACTAAGTTCCAGTGATTTGCTTCAGTACAGTTAAATCCCAAATTTACATACCAGCCATAACAAGACACTTTAGTGATTGGGGAGGGAAAGATCAAAGAAATATTAGTTGTCTAAATTTCTGACATGAAGCTTGATGATTTTTATCATTAAGGATTTTCGGACTATTGTCTTCGCAACGTTTCAGTCAATATGTCCTCCGACCTTCTTCAGGTGTTTGTCGAACTCAGGAACCTTCATGGGACTTCGAACTACGTCCTTTATTGAATCCACGGGGGTCGCCTGTTCTAATTCCGTTAGCCATAATCGGGTACAAGTGCTAAGTATTCCTGTATTGTTACTCGCCTGCAGTCAGGATTGAACCAGCAACCTCCAGAGGATTGTCTCCTTAGAAGGTTAGGGAACCAACGCCTATAACTGTTATGCTATGTGTCCTACTGGACAATTCAGAGTGAATTTTTGGGATTTATAAACTTAATTGTTGTGGAAATAACAGTAAAGATGAAGAAAATAGTCCAAAAACACTTAATGATAAAAATCAAAGAAATATGGCTGATGTTCTGAATTGGAGCTAGTTGGCAACATCATTTTGGGGCTTCACTGTTCAGTTAAAAGAAAAATAAACTTATTTGGATGTTGAATATATATATATATATATATATATATATATATATATATATAATAATGAATATCTAATATAAATTTAAAAGATTTTTAGAGGTGGGGTTATTCTGAATAAACATCAAAATGCAATTAGCAAGGATTTATTTGGTGTAATTATTCATATATAACACACACATTTTCCTCCCACATTTCTAAACCTAAAAGAATTAAAAATTGAATTTTATTCATTTACGTGCATCATCATATTTCAGACAATCTGACTGAATAGAAGCTATATCTCAAACTAATACAAACATTTCTGTCTTATACCTAAATGGTAGAAGTGTGTATTATACACAACAATTAAATATGAACTTTGAACCAGCTACATGAATCACCATATTTAAGACAATGTGAGTGAATGGAAATTATATCTAAGATCCAAACTAACCAATGTGTGAAAAACACTTCTGTTTAATGCCTAAATGTTTGCAGTGCGTATTATACACAAGAACTAAATATGAACTTTTTATCTAAGTTACATGAATCACCATAATCAGGACAATAGGAGTGAATGGAAATTATATCAATGATCCAAACTAACTAATGCATAACAAACACTTATTTTTTTATGCCGCTACAAAGCAATATCCACTGAATTGTTTGTCTTTTTTTTGTAATTTTGTTTCTCTTAGAGTAATCTTATTTTCAGTTCAAGATTTTTTGCATTTTTGCGTGAACATATCCGTGCGTTTAATCTTATCGTAGCCGTTCCAACTACTATACCTAAAATCTCCGGTTTAGGAAAAAAGGTTAGTCACCCTGAAATCAGACAACAAAATGTCATATATATGTCATGAGTGAACTCCTGTTATGAACATGTGAACTATGATGAAATGAGTTAATTCAGCTGGCCTTTCGGAGACAAAAATCATTACCATAAGATAAAATATATTATATTTAAAAGTTCCTCTTCAAAATATAATGAAACGTCTCATTATTACTTATATTTAATAAGGAAACTTCCTGTATACAGAAATACTTCCCTTGACCAGCAGAGTAGCAGTGGCTAATGCTATATAAACATACAGGCAGCAACCCAAAGTTAACTGGGTAGCTGGGCTTAGCCCGGAGGAGAGGAATCCGTTACTTCTCCCAGCAGCATGGGGTCAGCATCCTCACCACCAAACCTAGCTACCAAACGTGGGGTCTGCATCCTTACCACCAGCCGAAGCCAAAAATGTGGAATCCAACCAATCACAGCCGCAGACCCAGCCAACCAGACCAATTTTTTTTTCAATCAAATAGCTCTTCTCAGAGCTAACCTCAGAAAGTTTCACCATCTTCTAAGAGCTTATAGGACTTACACTCCTATAATTCAAAGTGGACGTTATGCCACTTGTTCCCAAAACAAAGATGGCGGACACATGTAAACAATCAGTCTCGGGAACGCATTGGTCAGGAGAACCATGTGGTTAGTGTCTAAAACTGTCCGCCACTCCAATTTCATCCTGCGTTTTTGGAGCCTACTCCATCACAAGAATTCTCTATAAATACTTTGTCTTCCAACACTCTTCCTTTTTTCACATTTCTACTTACAGGGCCAACACACTCTCTCCAGTGTAACTTCCACAGAGAACACTATCACTCTCTCTTTTCAACTAACAGCAATCAACTGCCACAAAAATGTATATGCCACGTAAATATTCTCTGACTGTTACATCTTTTGGTGAGATTTTTTCCAACTTCTAAAAACAACAGAAATTTTGTCAAACCACCGAAAGAAAGAAACAAACAACATGAGAGAAGACACGTTCCTCCTAATATAAACTATAAAGATTCTATTGAAAATACTTAGTCAACATGCATAGGACACTTTTGTTAAATAGTCCTTTTTTTGTAACATTAGTGTTAATTACACACACACAAACACAGAAATATATGTTGAATAGTATTAGAACACTAATATTTTGAAATATTTAATTGCATGTATTGAAGAAATATAAATTTGAATTTGTTTGTACCGCTTTGTCTTGAATGTTCTTTTTGTCCATGTCATTTCACAACTTTCATATTGTAACATATCATTTGCCCCCTTTGCCATTCCAAACATAAACACCAACAACTGACCACGAAACAAAATTACATATATACCACTTACTAAACAAATATAAACCATGCTACAATAACAACTAACTTAAAAATGGGGGATGAAAAATATCTACCAAATTACATGTCCCCCTACAAGCTAACTTCAGAAAGTCTTCCAAAACCACTTTTGGTCTCCTCATTACACCTTCCTGGCAGATAATATGAGATGATGACGCAACAGCCAGCACCAACTGCAGACCAGCTACAGCTTAACCCAACAGCTGTTTCTGCACAACCAAGCTACCAGCACCAATTGCAGACCAGCTTAACCCAGCAGGTGTTTCTGGACAACCAAGCTACAACATTTGCACCACCTAGTCCACATGTGACTCATGGCTCGGACTAGCATCAACACGTGAGGCCACATCAACACCCACCTGGTTAAACCAAGGATAGAACAAACCGGGATATCGCTCACACTGCCTCTGTAACCAGCATCTGCAGTATCTGGTCGACGAGCGACTCACTGCTCAGACTAGCACCAACACTTCAAGGCCACATCGACACACTCCTGGTTAAACAAAGTACTGCACAACTGGGACATCCAACTAATGTGTCCACATCATTGACTGTCTCCGGCAACATCTACAACCTGACCATACAGCAACGGAGGTGCCCGTGGTGTAATTGTTATCGTCGTAGGAAATGAACACGGCGACACGAATTTAAATCCTGGACGAGACTGATTGCATTTCACATAGCACTAATACCCTTGGGAAAGGTATGAATCCGATTATTCTCCCTCCAGCTATGGGTAAATAGTAGGACAGACTAGGTTCTTCAGCCTTGGTTAGGCAACTAGTCTAGGAAAAGGAAAACTCTGAATTCAAACCTGTTAAACTCCGCTTAAAAATTGACCTTGTGTCATATCCTGACCAAGCGGAGGGGTTGGTAAATAGGATAGGATACAGCAACACCTAATATCTGCACCAAGCACAGAGACCATCCTCAAGCGACATATCCAGTTGATGAGACATATTTCAGCCGGCCGTGAAGCGATGGACGGTTCAGGTCGGGTGTGTCTTGTCACTGGATATACCTCTGGCCTCAGGGGGCCGTCCACCCAGACTTATACTTTGGGTTTATCGCCCGGCACTGGGGTGTCTCTTTTAGGGGAATGCCGACAGGGTCCGAGGCATTTTTAGAAATGCCGGGCACGTGTGAGCTTCGGCCCTGCACCCGGACCCACCTTAAAAAAGGCCTTGTGCCATACTCGTTCGGTAGGTGGGACGGAGGACAAATACCTCACTTTCTAGACGTGCTGTCACCACAAACTAATAGACAGCTGAGTCTAAGACTTTCTATATTTTCTAGACTCGTGATACAACAACTGCGATTTCTACACCAATACACATTTTGTGTAAGATTCATTCAATAAAACCTGAATTGAAACTTGTCCAGTCCTCTGTCAATCAACCACAGCAAACAACACCTATTCGCTGGATCGACCAACATACACAATTAGCGGTCTAAATACTAGGTAAATGTTTTGTTTCAAAGCAAAATTAAACATTTCTATTTTTAGTTTATACGAACAAGTTAAAAAGTTGAATAAATGTTCAATTTAGTAGCGAAAAAAATTCAAAGATATCAGTGCGTATTATATACAAGATGGATATTTTTTTGCCAGAATTTTTTAGCTTCAGTTGAGGGGTGCGTGTTATACATGAATGATTCCAATAATAGTTTTTGTTTTTTTTTTTACTTTTAAAGAGAGGATTATATTTGGGGTCGAAGTACAATGGTCTCAATTAGTTTATAAAAGAATTCTATAACAAATATTATTCTTATTATTTCAGAGTAAATTAAAAAGTCAAAATTTTATCATTTTATTAAAATAAAAACAAAAAAAAAACATATACAAATCACTTTTTTTAAAAATTAAAAACAATGTCTGTGCTATTTGAATGAATCATTATCTTTTGAAAGAAGAGCATTTCTAAAACGGGACCACTCTTCTTTATAAGTACTGTATTTTGTCAGTAGTTGATAAAGGATTATTTGCCGTGAAGCCGAGAGGCTAAAGAACTTGTCATTTCGTTTTTAGGCTTTTACGTTTATTTTCCTTAAGATATTATTGTTTTTTTTATGAATCAAATAATTATTTTATGTCATAAAAAACGAAAAAATGTTTTAAAAAGAAGCAAATACTTTTTTTTAAATAATAAAAATCAAACACAAAAATAAATAGTAGATAAACAAATAAATAAAACGATTTTTTAAATACAATTTTAATTTTTACAAAATTATTTAAAGTTTTTATATTTTAGGACAAGTGCATTTCACTAAAAATCAATTAAAAAAAAAAAAAAAAAAAAAAAACAGAAAATTTTCAAAACTTTCTACAGTACAATTTTTAAAAAAAATCTAACATTACGCAATATGAGGCTCGGTAAAAAAATTAGCTTTAATATTTTTTAGCTAGTCTCATATTGCAAGAAATGCTTCAAACGAAGTTGACAATTAGGTAGAGCTTAACTTTTTCCTTTTTTTCAATCTTCATCTTGCTTTTGAATAAATAAAGGGTCACTTACCAGTAATACTTGACATGTACGCAGTCTGTGGCCGCAGCGACGGGTCCCCTCCGAACTAATTCGATGGGTAAACCCTCGACAAACGAAGGTGATTTGTTTGTAACTTCTTCCGTTGGCACCGTCGTCGCCATCTTGTCTTATGACGTCACTTGAACAACGCAGTTATCTCCCTTTTTAAAACCCACCTGATTTGATTTTATCTACAGAACTAAATATTGTATCATTTAGAATATATATGCAGGCTTAAAATTTATACATAAACTTACAAAAATTACGGGCGTTTTCACGAAATTTTAAAAAACTCAAATACGTTGGGATTTTGAAATTATTTAGTCGTATTTAATTTATTCATATTTACAAGTTTGATCTTTATTCATATTTACAAGTTTGATCTTTAAAATTGTATGCATTTGAGGCAATTGAAAGTCAAGATGATATTTTAAAAAAGACATCATTTTTTGAGCTCTAAAGGTTTGATTTCGTTTGATTTGGTTTTGTTGCATATCAACCATTTTAGGTTATTTAACGCCACATCCATTTTTATACGTATAAACAGTTCTATTTTAAACAATTCAGTTTAGCATAAGTACAGTTTTTTTTTACACACAACTAAATGTAAAAACAGTTCTATTTCAAATAATTCAGTTTAGTATAAGTACACAGTTTAGTTCTATTTTACCCATAGATAGGACCCTATCAGGTGCTTCTACTCCTCAAAGCTCCTGCATTAACCCTCACCATCAGATTGTTTAGTGTCATATCTAGGACACTCATTGTTCGAGTCTTACCCCTCTGCGGAGATGGGGTCGGTGTATTCTGCAGCCTCAGCCGACTAGGCCAGAGCCATAAAAAACAAAATCTACGTTAGGCGAAAGATTGTTACTAACTACGGGTACCTTGGATGTGTAGCACAAGGTATTTTGGTTTGGCGCGCAATTTAATTCGACGCATAATTTTACCCAATCAGGATGACCTATCCTATTCATCCCTGATTTATTTCCCGGGCAGCAGAAATTGGGTAAGCTGCCAAACACATTCTCTTTGGCTGAACAACGCCGTCCAGTGCAGACGTCCCATTGGCCGTTCTTCAATAGCAGCAGCAGCATGGACACATGAGGGAACCTATCTTATTTATGGATTCCTTGCGCCTATCACTTAGACCAAGGAATCCCAGTTGAATATGAATTAGATACATTCAATACGCCACCACAGGAACAACTTTATGTCACCCCCAAAATTGGCTATGTCCATGCGATGCCTTATTCTGCTCTCGGCACCTAGCTCTCATTTCACCTCTGAGCCACTTTAACGAAAACAACGCACGCCTCTCCCCAAAACACCAGACACACAAAACTCAAGGTGACTCCAAAGTTTATTTCCCCCAACGGCAAACAAGACTTTCGCTAAACAACCGCGAACACAATCCCTCGCACGTCCAAAGATACGCGTTGCTTCTCAACTTTCTCATAACTCCATTTCGTCTCCTTACTCACTACCTTCCTACGAGATTTGCAGCACAAACGCAAACTACATTTTCCATGCTGCAAATAAAAACTATTCCTAAAAACATTTCGACTTCGACATCTTGGAATTTCTCTCTCCTTTATATACCTAACAACAATTAGCGAGGGAATTACACACATAGCGAGGAAACAACTCAACGTAAACACACACATACGTTACAACCTATCCTCGCTAACAACAATTACTTCACGCTAAAGATGTATTTAACTAACCTTAACAGGTAGGATACTACACAAAGCCATTTTTTAGTGGAGTATAACAGGTTTGAATTCAGAGTTTACCTTTTAGTGTTTTTGGAAATGGGTAGTTTCTATAACACTATAAATTATTTGACAACACAAATGAATAACGAAACTTCTTTTGAAAACACAACAACGAAAGGTTTATTATAGTAGCAGGTGTAAAAGAATAAGAGTGAGAAAGTATCCCTTTTGGTGTCCCCAGTTAGTATGTTGGTCCTTGAGTTTGTAGGAAGTGTGTGTGTGAAGCCAGTAGCAGCGTGTTCTTCAGCGAAGGGCTTCCAAATGGAATCCGTAGCAGTGGATGCGAGAGAGGTCTGTCTGGGCTGCTGGCTAGGGTGCTCTCTGACCATGTATGTGTGTGTCACAGTAGCAAGAGAGGTCCGTCATGGCCAGTAGCTAGGTGCTGTCTGCCGTTGTCGGCTGACCATCAAAGGGACTAGAAAAATAGTTCTAGAGAGGGAGAAGGAATCAATGCGCTCTGCCTGCCGACTGGTCGGTTATAGCCGAATCGCTTGGCGGAGGCATTGAGTCGCGAAAGGAAATAGATCTGTGGCTGCCACAACATTCTCCTAGACTGGTTGCCTGTTTTATCAGCTTCGGCTGTAGAATATTCTGTTGCAATCTGCAGAGGGGTAAGACCTCCTCCAATAAGTGTCTTGGGTATGACACTAAACTGTATCTAACAGTCAGACTCCAGTCCTGAATCTTTGAGGAATGTGGAGTACCCCTGTGGAGGAATAGGATTCCCCGAGGCTCCACGAAAAGTAAAACTTTGGGTGTTAGTTCCACAATAATACAACACAAATTTGGACAAACAACGTAGACACGAGAAATTTGACAAAAAGTAATAACCTTAAAGAAAAACAACTTTATATTTTATTAAGTTGACAATGGCAATGATTATACAAAAGGTTTTTCATATATGTGTGTGTGTGTGTGTGTGTATAAAACACGAATATTCTCAGTCTAATTGAATGTGTGTGTATGTGTATGTTCGAATTAAAAGAAGAATGGCTTATACTTACATACAAGTGTATGTGTATGTGTGTGTCCTGGTATGTATGAATCTTTCGACCTACTCCCCTAAAACGTCGTGTATATTAGCGGGTCATTTGGCGTCCATCTATCATGCAGTGGTGTGCCCGCCTGCTGGTCTGTCGGTCTCAGCTTTGAACTAAAAAAACTTCGCTATTTATACTTTTTGATAAGTGTTCGCCAATGGCCCAAGAGACCTAGGTTCAATCCCAGGTCGAGTCATACCAAAGACTCAAAAAATGGTACTTGATGCCTCATTGCTTAACATTCAGCATTATAAGGTACGGATCAAGGCTAAAGTGGAGCAATCCAGAGAAAGGAGTAGTGCCCTCCCCTACACCTTGGTGTTGTAGCTATCGGAAAAGGAGCCTTAGGGTCAACCTTGACTACGGTCGCCAACTTACAGGCCAAATAAAGTGCAAATTCGCGACGTCGGCGAAAACGCAACCTGTGAACTGTCCTAACCAATCAAATTTACAGAAATTATTTATTTTTATTTTGGAATTAATTTTTGTTTCTGTGACAAACTTTTCTGCAAGTTAGTTTTTGATCCGGTTTTTCTAGAATATTCTATTCTACGTGTCCTTCGCTGATTGGTTAAAAAATACAAGAGTACAAATTCTATGTAAGTGAGATTTTGACCCTTTTTTTCAGGAATATTCCTATCTACGTAGTCTGAATTGATTTATCTAAAACTAAAGAAATGTGTATCCTATACCCCTTCATTGCCATTATTTCCAGGTCCACTCAGACCTGAACGAGTTGTACCCATTAGAATCCTATCTATGGGTGGAATAGAACTGCTCTGTCATTTACTGGGGATTATTATTATTAGTTATTTGAAACCATATAGCTCTGTCTAAATTGTTTGTATTGTATAGGAAAACTTGATTAATAGAATTACTAATGTTAAATAGCAATACTTAAAACCAATTAACTGTGTGCAAACAAAAGGTTAATATTTGATTGAATTATTAGTGTTTTATAGCAATAATTGAAACTATTCAACTGTGTACAAACAATGTGGTTGTAGCAGAAAGAACTTCGTATCTTTGTTTAATGCGTAAATTAATTCGACTGTTATGATTGTCGCATATTTTCACCCAATGAGGATGGCGAATCCCATTCGGCCTGGAGCACTTTCCCGGGGAAATCGAATTCGGTGAAAGCCTGCCAAACTTTCTCTTCCTCGGAATCTTTCGAGCAGGACGGACGTTTTTCTGTCCGCTCCCTTCCTAGCAGCAGGATGACAACACCATGAGGAAAGCCGTCTGATTTATGGACCTTTGAGTCTACCCTTCTAGACCAAAGGTTCCCAGTTGAATATGAATTTGACGAATTTATTCCGCTCAGACATTCAGCTATTTCATTCTTCTCTCTCCCACTGCTATAGGACTTAGAACTACTGGGTGAACGCCAAATACTTGCTCATCCCTTTTTAACTCTTTCCTTTCCACTACGACTTTTGCCACAAAGGTTTCCTTCCCAACAAACTTTTATTGAACTTCTAAATTGAAAACCTTCAATATTTTCGTTCGTCTCATTTATTCATTTCTTTTAATATAACGAGGAAAGGGTAACCTAAACCAACTAGTTCGTTATAAGGTCAAACAAATTGTTTAAAAATAAAGTTAGCAACAAACCATTTACTTGCTTACAAATCATATATATATATATATATATAGGTATTATTCGGTCCAGTTAAACCAGAGTTGGGAGTAATTCCTTCAGGACAAGAAAATCATTCAGGAGCTGAACATTTAAATTTTCCTGGTGGAGAGCTCAATGTAATTTTTTTACAGAGCAATATTTCTTTAAGAAAAAACCAAAGACCGGTTAATTTAGGATTATAAATTTATTTCCATCCTGTTTTTCAGTTTCTGGTGTAAACCAAAAACACGTTAAAAAAACGTTAAAAATAAGTTACTCTTGCACGAAAAATATTTTTCAAATAATTAATAGCCATAATAAAAATATAACTAAAGATTTTCAGGATCAAATAAATAATAATAATAATAATAATAATAATAATAATAATAATAATAATAACGGTATAAAAAAAAGAATGTAATTGTAAATGCCGAGACAATTGTCCTATGAATGGACTATGTAATTTAAACAATGTAATATATCAAGCTATAATTTACCCTAAAGAGAATATTACAGATAAGAAAACTTATATCGGGTTAACATCCACTAAATGGAAGGAGAGATATTCAAACCATGAATTTACCTTCTCCCACGAACACCTAAAACACCATACGGCACTATCGAAACAATTCTGGTGTTTAAAAAACAAAGGGTTAACCCCTGAGATTGAATGGTCTATTTTGAAAAAATCAAATACGCCAAATAGTTTTGACGGTAGATACAATTTGTGCTTAGAAGAGAAAGTACATATTTTAATACATAAAAGGCCTGATAAGTTATTAAATAAGAGAAGTGAATTAATAGCTAGATGTTGACATAAGACTAAATTTAAACTATAGACTAAAAATTTAAAAACATAGAAATAAATAGTGAAACCGGAATAAAAACGTAGCAATATACACACTAGGAAAAAATTGGTAGCTAAATAAATGGAATCGAAATTAATATAAGCATAAATATTTCTCTTAAAAGTTAATTATCGAACTTAACATGAAAAGAAAATAAATTAAACAAATAAATAAAAAAGTTAAATTACCGTAATTATAACTGACGAAATTTGAAAATAAAATAAATAGGTAAAAAAACGGAAATTCAATAAAACGAGGAGGTAACTCCTTAATCTCTTCCCCCTCCCCCTCCACCCCACGTGTCTCTTCTGTTTAATTTATCCATTGGATCTGAAGAAGTCCTGTTATATTTTTCTTCGTGTTTTTGGTTCACACCAGAAACTGAAAAACAGGATGGAAATAAATTTATAATCCTAAATTAACCGGTCTTTGTTTTTTTCTTAAAGATATATATATATATATATATATATATATAACCAGGATTTGGTATTACATAACCTGTAAGGATTGATACGCCATAAAACAGCAAGCAACCACCAACCAACTAACCAACCATAAACTGGTTACCATTGTAGTGGATGGGTTTAGTTATCGGCATTTTGTTTTGATATCTCTAAACTATAAAATATTTTATATCAAACGTAGTCAAGACAAATTAGAATATCAGAATCATTGATGTACTCCTATGGACCCCCACATATGGCCGAGCAAGAGTAGGACGACCAGCTAGAAAATATATACAGCAGCTCTATGAGGATACGGGATGTAGCCCTGAAGACCTGCCAGAGGCAGTGAACGATAGGGAAAAGTGGCGAGAGAGGGTCAGGGATATCCGTGCTAGCGGCACGACATGATGTCGATGATGAAGACGCTTTTAACAAATATGTAAATCAATTAAAATAAATGCACGAACAACAAATAAAAGAATTTGTAAATATATGTTTAAGTTTTATGTAAAAAAAGGAATTATAAATAGTTATTTTTACCATGAAACGTGTAGGGAATGATAAATAAATAAATAAAAAAATTAAAAGTAAATTTTTAAAAAAAAGAAAAGAAAAAGAAAACTATTAAATTTACAGAAACTCCAAGAGGTCCCTAACAGGAAAAGGAGATTACGCATGCGTAAAAGAAAAAAGGCATTTCCTCTTGACAAAGGGGACCAAGCATTCTTTCTCTTTTAGGCAGAGACCGTCGAACCAACAAAACCATTTTGCTGTCCGGTGTTTGGGCACCACACATACGTCTTTGGATGTAGCGTCGGTTAGTCCCTTTCACCCAGTAGCAGCCCTCTCTCGGTCAACATTATGCTGAAATATACAAGACCCACTACTGAACTATAAACTAACCCTTACCGGACTTTGACAAAACTTCCAAAAGAAAACTAACCCTTATGGAAGCCCGAAATACCAAATGCGGACACCTACACACATGAAACGAATTAACGTTTTTTTGACGCCTTAAATGGGGGATTCAACCATTTCAATGTATCCAGGAAAAACTCCCTCATCTATGGAATGGTTGTTGAACCCAGTAAATAAAGGAAAGTATAAAAGAAACGTTTTCGTCTCTTATCTGTTGCTGTGTTTTCTTTCGTATAATTCTTTTTGGGACTTTCTTGGGCAAGGCGTTCCACCGACTAACCAACGTGGGGGTAAAATAATATAACCAAAATATGGAGTCAGATATCAAACGGCAACACAGCCTTGCCCTTTACCTGTGACCTTCAACCATACACCCCACAAACGTTTACTGGCAGAAGTGAATTGTTTTCTTTTCTTCTGCTTTCTTTTTTTTAATTGAGTTTGTTCTAGAAAGTTTTGTCTTGCATACACAAAGTCTTTTAATGGGTTAAAATCCTGTGGATTTATATTTCAGATCGGCAGGGCTATTTTCGATTTTTATAGTCTATGGGACCCAAATTCAAAACCTTTTTAAATAGATATGGATATATGTTGAATAATAATAATAATAATAATGTTTGAACAAGGAGAGTTGCTGTCACTTGTTCTCAAGAAAAGAAATACAATAATTTTTTTAACAGCGTTAAATGGATGATAGTAAATGTAACAAAATTGGCACCAGTAAGTTCAGAGAACACCTTAGTGCTAGACCAGTTGTCTGGAGAAGGATTTGATTTATGACCCCTTGTTACTTCCTATTTCGAGTTGAGAGATTCCCCCTTTCCTAAAAAAAAAAGTTCAGTTGAATTCAGGATTCCGGACAAGTAATATGGTGAAGGGACTATAAAACAAAGAACGAAGGATCTTTTGATGAAAATAACCTTGACGATTAAATATATATCCACAAGATTATAAACTCATTACAGGACTTTGTAAGTAACTATATTTACTAAATACAAAAACTTTAAATATTCTTTTAGATATAAAAGAGACCCAAAAGGAAAACCATATATCTCTGTTCGTAAAATACCCTCATTGTAAACATACTATTCACGTACCCCTTTACTTCACATAAACTCGTATATGTATATAAACCTACCAATTCTTGTTATTGTCGTTTGTTCCTTTTTTATGCGTTTAAATTTGTTATTTTGCATGTCTGTCAAAAACCTAATAATAATTTGGATTATTTTTTATGTTCTTTTCTATTTTCATAAATATTTATTTTGTTGTATTAGGACAACTGTTAGCGACGACTAAATCTCTAACCTTGCTTATTATAGAAGTACTATCATAGTTTAGAAAATAACCGTTCGCTACAAGTCCTTTGTCCTTTACTATTTTAGCGAAGAAATATTGTTACCATTTTTAGCGATGGATATTGTTATGTTTTTTTAGAGAGTTGTTATTTTTAGCGAGTGAATATTGTTGGAAAATAAAGGAAGATGAGAAAGGACGAAGATGCCGTAAGGTTTTTACGATGGTTTTTAATGGCAGCATGGAATAAAGGGTTTACGTTTATGCTGCAAGTCTCATAGGAAGGAAAGAAGTAAGGAAACGAAATGAAGTTGTTATAGAGTTGAGAAAGCATTTTAGCAGCTAAATGCCTGAACGAAGATGTGCATCGTTAGGTTAAAGCATTGTTGAATGTGTAAGTGAGATATGTCGCCATAAGTGTAGCAAAAGTCGTGTTTGCTGGTTGAGGATAGGAACGTTGTAGTCACCCATGAGTTTGTGGTTCTGGTTGTTTCGGGGAGAAGCGTGAATGTCTCCAGAAAATGTTGCCCAGAGATGAAGTAGCTAGATGTCGAAGCGGATTTTGCATCGCAGTCAACATAGCCAATACTGAAGGTGACTAAATGTTGTTTTTGTGTGTCGCGCATTGAATTCATCTAATTCATATTCAACTGGGAACCATTGGTCTAAGAGAATAGACGCAAGGAGTCCATAAATTAGATGGCTTTCCTCGTGGTTGTGCTGCTGCTGCTATTGAAGAGAGCGGACACGCACTACGTCTGTCCTGAACGAAGAAGTTCTAAGGAAGAGAGAGTGTTTGGCGGCTTTCCCCAATTTGGTGCTGCCCGGAAAGATGATCCGGGAATATTGGATAAGTCATCCTGATTGGGTGAAAATATGCGTCGACCCTAACGGTCAAATTAACGCGCCAAACAAAAATACGAAATTCTTTCTGCTACACTAGTAATTTTTTCGATGTTTACATGTCTGAAGTCGAGACACAACTACTTTGTAAAAGTCAAAGAAAATCAAAGCACAAGAACCTGTGACGGAGTGGGGGACATAAATTAAGATTTTTTCCAGACAATTGTCTGGTCCTTTTAGAAAAGTTCAGCATTTTGTCTGAACGGCCTCACTCGAGATCAAAGGGTTTTTCTTTGACCTATGGTGCTAATTGTCTTGAATTTTATTGGGGTGATGGAATGTGACTTATAATTATTTATTGTCTACAGCCCTTTAATAAGTTCTAAGAGTTGTCACGTAAGCTTTACATATATTTTATGCAGTTAAAAGCTAGTCGCCTTTTCTAGTGGACAAGTGACAGCTAGTTTCTTTGTTCAAATTCAATTCTTATTGCTATTATTATAGTTATTCCTGGCGAGTTTTTCACATCCGCATTAGCTGATGGTCTTTCACTGGAGTCTGAGTGACAAGTCTCCTGAAGTCTCCTGGACTCTTCTCAGTATTCTAGCTGATCTAAATAATGTAGTAGTTTGGATGGTCTCCACTCGTCCTATTATTTCCAAGTCCTCCAGTCCTTTTACCAATCCTTTGGTAACCGTACCAAGAGCACCAATAACAATTGGTATAATTGTCACTTTTATGTTCTACAGTTTTTTCAATTCCCTAGCAAAGTCGAGGTACTTATCCTTCTTTTCCCTTTCTTTCAATTATACTTTGTGGTCCACAATTCTGCAAGTTCTCTCTTTTTTTTATTATTATAAGGTCTGGTCGTCTGGCCGAGACAAGGTGATCTGTTTGTATCTCAAAATCCGAGAGGAGTTTGTTCGTCTCATTCTCCAGGACAGTGGTGGAAGGCGTTATGCGTCCATCTCTAGACGACGCGTTGGCTAACCTTTCTACTAGTAGCATCCATCTCTTTTACTAACGACCCACGACTAAAAACACCAAAAAATGAACTCGTCAGAATCACAATGAAGACACTATATAACGGACTTGATGACTACAACTGAAAACACCGGTTTTAGACATATCTCCCAAAACGATCTAACACGTTATTAATGCTTTAAATACCAAATTTGGACATATATACCCAAAAATGACTAACACATTTTAACACCTTGACTGGGAGATTCAACCATTTCATTTGTATTCAGGAAGAATATCCTCACCCACTGGTTGTTGAGCCCAGAAATAAAGGCAAAATATAAAAAATATCTTCGTCTCCTATTTATTATTATCTTCTTCTTTCATATAATTCCTTTACAGCCTTCATATCCAAGAAATTAAAACAGCAAGATGACGTCGGGTAAGAATAGAATAAACCAGAATGAAGCCAGATAGCAAACAACAACACAAATTACCTTTGACATCCCATAGGCGAATGGAGACTGCCATATGGATCCATAACTTTTTCTTCTCTTGACCATACCACACTGTGTATTCTCCGAGGCCCCACTTAACACTTCTTCTATTTCTCGATCGGGGAATATTCAACTGGAGGCTCGCTGGGCCCAAAGGCCCAAGGACCCACAGTGGGGTGCCCAGCCACTCGCTGGCGCTCTCTGCGACTGATCAAATCTCTTCTGACCGCAAGCTCTTCTGACTCAAGACTGACTGTATCTCACGTAGGCATCTGCATATATCATTTCATTACACCCACACATTTCCGTTCAACCACGTGACTGCTTCCGCTTATTTTCACATGTGCGTCCCGTGCAGAGAATCTCTGATGACGGCTCGGTCAAGGGTCAATATGCGACACTCTGTTTGTGATCAGTTTCGTTTCGTAGGTTGCAGTGATTGTTGTTGGCCGTCAGTCGTTGGTTTTGAGTTTAAGTTTCTGGTTCCTTTTGTTCTTTTCTTACCCCTATTAACTTGTCGGCGTCTTTGTCTGTGAAAGGCTGCAAGAGATTTAAGGAAGGCTCTGGTGACGGCGGTTACTCAGTCGAAGCTATCTGACATGGGTGTAGGGAAGCCCAGTATTCAACCCTCCTCAAACTTCAGGGGGCTGTCCCCCATGCTCTAACCCTCCTTGGAGAGGCTAGGTTTATCGCCTGGCGCCTGAGGCACCCTTTTTTTACGCGAATGCTGATAGGGCCGGAGGTATTTTTGGAGCCGCTGGGCGTGTTTGGGCCACAGTCTTGCGCCTGGACCCACCTTTAAAATGGCCATGTTCCGTACTCGCTAATTTGCTGGGACGTGCGACAAATAGCGGAGAGGTACCTTTCGACTCAAATTTTATTTTTGGATTTAACGACTATTCTGTGGGCGAGGAAGTTCTTCCTGAAACTAGTCAATATAGTCGCGTCTCCCAGACCAGGTGTTAAAATATATTAAGAGTTATTTTCAGCGGGTTTATGAAGTTGAGTTTTGTGGTATGTCCAGTAGGTGTCTTCAATAGGGGCCGCTGCTAACAGGAGACACAACCTACCCTCAAGTCCAAGAGTGGGGGACCATGTGCCTGACCTGACAGCAGCTAAGAGGAAGAAGTAAGACCAGTATCAGGGTTACAGCTGAAGTGAGAACGGATTTCTCTTTGGTGCTAGTAAGTTTGTCTTTCAGTCATGCGCGTAGCCATAATATGAATATGTAAAATATTCAGATGCAGAGAAATCCCGAAACACTGACGACTCTCCGTAGTTCAGGTACGAAACGTTTATTAACTTCTTGAGTTTAGGTTTTCGACACGAGAAGAGAGACACAATTTTTACTATGCTGACTGTTCCTACATCGCCCACCCAACCCCCTGCTGGACTCGCCCGGCCCAGAGTCAAATCTCAACTCACTTCTCAACAAACACGTTGCGCATCCCGTAGCCCCCATGTGGACTGGCCTCGCCCAGAGTCAAATCTCAACTGACTGACCTCAGCCCATCGCTTCCGGGCATGACGTCATTCACACCCCAGTCTCATTTCCTATCTGGGGTTTTTATTATGACATTTGTGATTGTCATATCCTCTGCGCGCCAGCGTGAACTGTACTCAATGTGTGCACCTGCACCTGCACTAAGCCGAATAGTTCAAAGCCCAATCAAACCGAATGATAAAATATAATTAACGAAATTGATTAATAAAAAAAATCATTCCGTAATTATATAACACTTGATACCTCATTGCTTAACTCTAAGCAATATAAGGTACGTATCAAGGGTAAAGTGCAGCAATCAAGAGAAAGGAGAAGCGCTCTCCCCTACACATCGGTGTAGTAGCTGTTGAAAAGGTAGACATCCGGTCACCCTCGACTAAAGGGAGACAACTTTACTTACTTATCTTCATATTAGGCCAGTCAGCCTAGCCAAAAGGTCAAAGGTACAGTTATGTCCCTTGGACCGTGGAGATTTATGAGTTAAGGACCACTTCCTTTAAGAGAGGTAGTTGCATGATGGATAGAGGCTAGTCAGCCATGAGTCTACAAGAAGCTACGAGTTACTCTTGACAAAATTATCTTGTAGTCAGAAGCTACAGTGAATATCCGGCTTGTACCTCTGTTAATAAAATACTGTTCACTGTCCATCTTTCTTTTTTGTACATAAGTACACTTCCCCTTGCCAACATAATATCTATCTAAACCTGCTTTTATCTATTTCAGTCTCTTCATATCTATCTCTCTATCGATTAAGGCTTGGCATGGAATTTAGCATTATGAGAAATTGTGTGAAATTTCCTTTCTCAGCCCTTTGGTTATTTTCAAGAATAAAATCAAAATGTTATTTTTTTAATCTGTTGAAACCTTTGTGTGTAATATTTGAAATGTTTTCTGTACAGAATCTTAGAGTTTTTAGTTCAAGATAGTCGCATATCCAATGACATAGCAAACTTTGGACCAAGTGTCTCAGTGAGAAAGTTTCTTAAGTTTTACTTAAAAGGGTCTCTAAGGGAAATATGCCAAAGGAAAGCCATGAAGTGATTCCTTTGAAGTGAAACAGAAACAGTTCTTGAAAGAAAAAAATTATTTATGTATTTACCCAACCCCTCGATCATGAGCTGGATGTGACACAAGGTCAGTTTTTAAGCACAGTAAAATAGATTTGAATTCAGAGTTTTCTTTCTCCTTGACCAGTTGCTATACCAAGGTTAAAGAGCCTAGTCAACCCTACTATTTATCCCAGATGAAGAATACTTGAATGCATACTTTTCGCAAGAGTATTGTTGGATCCCTTGGACATGCTGAGTAAATTGCATGGGTGGCATAACAGGAAATGCAACCGTTGCCTAAGTAAACAGGTCGCAGATGTCCCGGCGGGAATGCCACATATTTTGAGTGGGTGGCATAAAAAAAGTGTACTTGTTTCCAAAAGAAAACAAGACAGTGGAAGTGCCACGTAAATTGCGTTGGTGGCACGCTAAAAGCAAGCATGTCTATGTGAAATGCGTAAGCAACAGGCTGAATGAGGGGGTGACCATGAGAATTTGCGCGGGCGTCTGGAATATTATAACCAGCGTAGACGAGCAGGGACCAGAAACACCGAAAGGCTGCAACTAGACGTCATGTCACTCTAGGCTCTGGCTTTGCGCCAGACTGCTCAGGGTTGGGAGGCGAAGAGGGCCTCGTAATTATGCAAGACTCGCGAAAGTTGAAAATGAAACAAAAAAGCAGGAGAGGTTTCACCACAGATTCGTACCTCAGCCCCTAAGGGTGTGTAATCTCAGCTGACTTCGACCTTTTCTCACTCTACCCATATATATATTTCGGGTTATAAAAAAAAAAAAAGAATCAGTTTATATTTTTGTACATCGGCGTTGTTGTTTTTCTCAACAACTCTGATGTATAAAGATATAAAAGTAAAAAAAATAAAGTTGGCGACTGTAATCGAAGGTGACCAGAAGACCCCCTTTTTAATAGCTACAACAGGGAGGTGTAGGAGAGTGCGCTACTTCTTTCTCTGGATTGCTTCACTTTACCCTCGATATATACCTTATATTGCTGAGTATTACGCAACGAGGTATCAAGTACCATTTTAAATTCTTTGGTATGACGAGACCTGGGATTGAACCAAGTTCTCCCGGACCATTGGTGAACACTCTACCAACTTGTCCCTGCTTGTATTTTTCTTTATTAGTTGAATACTACCTTTTACCCAAGAGTACTACTCTTGGGTAAAAGGTAGTATTCAACTAATAAAGAAAAATGGGAAATGCAAACAGCCTCATCACTATGGGAAATGCAAACAGCCTCATCAAGAAAAAATGGGAAATGCAAACAGCCTCATCACTATGGGAAATGCAAACAGCCTCATCAAGAAAAAAAATCTACAAAGAGATTGTTAAGATCTCCAGGTTTCATGAATAAAGACTAAGAAAAAGCTGTCAATGCTTACTGCAGGGATTTTCTTGGTTGAAAAGGCCAATGCGGAACAGGTATCGCTTCAGTGGCTACAGATGAAAGTCTGGTCAAAGTTTGATGGCATATTATTGGTACGTAATAAGACACACTGGGTCCTTTAGCACTGGTTAGGCAACCAGTCTAGGAGAAGGAAAACTCAGAATTCAAACCTGTTAAACTACGTTTAAAAAAATCGAACTTATGTCAGGGGTTAATAAATACACACAACTAGGAGCCATATACGAATATGGCAAGGACTATGTACTCACTGTGTGCCAGCTTCAGTTTCTCTGTTTAATGGCATATCAACCTTCCATGGATAATTTAATGCCAAAGCCATCCTTGTAGAAGAACAGTAGTGGAACTGTTTAACCTATAGCAAGACTCACCTGGCGTTCATACAAGGTGGGTGATATAAAGTTGGTTCCGGGGACCCTTGTCTCCAGGTAGTATCTGCTTAGTAGGGTTAAGTTTATCAGTTAGTCCCTAAAACACATCAAGAGGATCAAGCATATTTATGACAGCCATGCATGAATCAATTCATATGCCTCCACTCACGATAAAATGACTTCCTGTAAAATCTGTTTGGGAGGGAGGTTGGATAAATCCATACCTTTCCCAAAGGTATTCGTTGCAAAGTGAACACAGTGGAATTACCGGAGTTTGAACTCGTATACTATGATGTCATAGTCCAGCACATTAACCACTACACCACAGCGTCTCCCTTATAAATCTTGTATCAAATCATTTTTATTACTTCATATTGTTATAAGTGTTCTATTTTATTAGTTTTATTAGTTATTATCGCTACTATTTTATTGTTCTGAATTTATGAACGAAACTTTATCGTAGATATTCGTATATACGCTGGGTTGCTCAGTTTGGTTTCATGGCACATCAACCATTGTAGGTTAAGCCCTAAAGTTATCTCCATTCCATATACCGATTTGAAACCGACAATCAGTAAATTCCTTCACAAAAAATGGCCACAATGAGACATGAACATCCATTATAAACTCTTCCAAATTCAGCCCTCCTTGGGAGAATGGAGACCAGCTTTTCGAACATCGAGAAGAGAACAAGTCGTTATATCCCGATTGCGCATTGGTTATACAAGGCTTACTCACGCTTCTACACTGAAACAGGAACCACAACCACAGTGTTTGATGTGTCAGACAACTTGCACGGTTAAACACATTCTTATAGAATGCAGAGCTTTTGCTGTCATCAGAAAGCGATTTTTCAAAGTGACTAGTTTAACCGAAAACGTCAAAATAGATGACGTTCTGTCCTTCTTGCGAGAGACAGGGTTGTACGAAAAAATATGACGAATTAAACTGATTAATCATGTGCAAACAAATGAAATCCTGCTCAGAGAAAATTTTACCTACCTAAGTATTCGTTCAGAAATCTTCGGTTGAATGTATATACATATAGACATAACTTGGCGTTAAATAACCTACAAAGGTTGATACGCCATAAAACCCAAACAACCAACCAACCAATCAAACAATTCAGTTTAACATGAATACGCACTTTAAATATTTTAAAAAAATTCTTCTATTTTGAACAATTCGGATTAGTATATGTGAACAGTTTAGTTCTATTTGACCCATAGATAGGACCCTATCAGGCGCTACCATTCCGAGCCAGAGTGGACCTGGGAACGATGGCAATGAAGGAGTACTCCACATTACCCAAAGATCCAGCAGTACTGAAGCATCATCATCAGATTGCTTAGTGTCCTATCCAGGACACTCGTTGGAGAAGTCTTACTCCTCTGTAGAGATGCAGTCTGTGTATTCTACAGCCCCAGTCAACAGGTTCTGGGTTGCTCAGTGGTAGCAAGGATACTTAGTCAAGTCTCCACTAACCAGGGTTCAATATTTTTATTAATCGATCCAATGATAAAGTAACATTGAATAAGCAGAAGGAAAACAAGTTCTCTTACATATGGTCACTGGCCACGTAATTTTGTTTGGTTGGGGTGGGTGCTAATTCTATTGCATGTCTTGTACAAGAATAGCTTGGAATAGCCCATCCTACTCCCGGTCTACACCTAGTTGGAATTCAGAATTTTCTTTCTTTCTTTCAAGAGGAGTTGATATAGCAAGGTTAAAGAGATCAATCTGCCCTACTATTTACTCAGAGCTGGAGAGAAAAAATTGTCAGATTCACATCTTTCTCAAAGGTATTAACGTTAAATGAAATACACAGTCTCATTTAGAATTTGAACTCGGATCACCATGTCCACCTTCAATGAAAATGTGGATTTCACCACCAGCGCTTTTGATAAAAGTCCTCAAAATCAACGTCTTTCCTCTTTGAATTTTTTATTTCCTTTACACATACAGAAACATTTTATATATACATAATATACAGCTAAGAAGAATTTAAAAGAATAAACAAATACGTCATAATATAAAATTTGCACATATTGTTCTATCAACAAGCAGTTTATAAAAGGGGTTCAAAAACGGTAAGTCTTACTTGATATCAGTAGGCAGAAATATGTTTACAGACTTTAATATGTAAAGGCGAGGCTAGTGATAATGTCTGCTAGTCAAAGAACAAAGGCA
The DNA here is from genome assembly GCA_963585895.1 of Sepioteuthis lessoniana. Classification (NCBI taxonomy): domain Eukaryota; kingdom Metazoa; phylum Mollusca; class Cephalopoda; order Myopsida; family Loliginidae; genus Sepioteuthis; species Sepioteuthis lessoniana. Next base: position 54,006,534 of record OY757945.1, on the reverse strand, counting down.
AAATAGAGTGAGTGTGGATTTCGGGGAATGTCATCTCAGGCCATAATGTCGCCTAATGAACAGGCATTATTATTCAAGAAAGAATATGAAATAAGAAAAAAAATTCAAAAGGTTGTATTTTTATGATATGTTCTAGTGTAACGTTTTGCTTTTGTTTTCAATAAACTATCTTCAGGGCATATAATGGATGTTAAATGCTTCATCCAAAAAATATTTTCAAAAGAAAAAAATTTCTTATAGTTCATTAATAGCGTTCTATTTCAAATTAGACTGCGTTACAAGGGTTAATTTTTTAAGAAGCTAACTTCTTTGTTAAAGTTTAAAAAAAAAAAAAAAAAAATTTAAAACGCTTTTAAGAATTATGAATACTTTTTTAATTTTCAAACATAACGTTTAGTTGTAGTTTTAAAAACTTTCATTTTTAAAAATATTAAACAAAACGATTTTTTTAATGATTTACAATATAAAATTCATTGTAGAAATTATAAAGTTACACATTCTAAATTATACACTTAATACTTTGTGTTAAAAATATGATCCTGAGTAGTATTGATGACCTCGAGTCACTTGTGATTATATATGTATATATATATATATATATATATATATATATATATATATATATATATATATGCCCAAAAGCACACCAGCTAAAGCACTTTTTTAAAATTCCCTTCAAAGCAGTTATCGGATCTTAAAAAACTTTTTGATATTTAAAGCAATAAAAGATGAAGTTTCTTTTAAAAGATATTTTCCTCAAAATTCTGAAGACCTTTTTTTTCTTAATTACTTTGTTGTTATGCACCACCTCCCCATCTTCGATCAGTTCGTTAATTCGACTCAGTTAATGAAGCTGCAGTTAAATAATTTTTATTTATTTTAAAGATAATTTCATAGAGAAATAGATTTTGTTTCCATCTTTTAATAAACTTTGTCTATTTTGTTTGTAAAGATGCCTTATTTCTAAAGTTCAAAATATGGTAAAATTAGGTAGAATATTGCTATTCGAGACTTTTTTTTTGGTTGCTTTATTCGTTTTTTTTGGCTTAATCTTCTAACGGTGAGGTTTATAAAAAAAAGCAAAAAAAAAAAAAAAAAGAGGTTAGATCTTTTTTTAGAGGCCTAAAATCGATATCCGTACATTAAACTCCTCCAATCACTTCAGGTGACTGGTATAATCAATAACTTTAATCAATAAGATAAAAAATATTTTGTCGAAATAATATTTTTTGTTGTGGTTGTTATTTTTTAGTGTAGGTTTTTCATTATTTCGAAGTCAGTCAAGTGTTTAAAGTTATTTCCCTTAAATAAGATTAGAGTTATTTCCCTTGGCAAAAATCACTAAAAACTAAACAAAATAAAAATCTGAAAAATAAAAAGATTTTCGAATGAAAACCCCAATCTGTACATTTAATTTAAATTCCTAATAAAAATGTCGGCTTCTGTTGGAACTTCACATTCATCATATACGTCATTTAAATTGCCAGCCTTTTTATTTAAGTGAAGTTTGGAAGGTGATGATCAATCCCAACCAACAACGTTTGGCATGGGTACCTTGTATAATATAATGGTTAACTAGCTTGGCGAGCAGACCATTGTGAGTTCAAGTCTAAGTACTTCAAATTTCTGACCTTGTACCAAACTTGGTGCAGCTAAGTAAGCCACAACTGTGTTTGGCAAATGGTATTATTACGAGGGGAGATTAAATTGACGTAACGGGCAATTGTAACAAAAGTGACTTTATATTATAGCAGAAGGGTCTTCTGGGTAATTGTTATAAAAATATATTATTTAAGGCAAGTAGACAATCTCCTTTGCTTCATTTTACAGTTAACAGATAATTCAAATTGTCTCATTTGATTGGTCTAGACATCTTTCAAATCAACTAATCACAAGCCCCCTTGAATTGGTGCCAGATAAAGAATCCTCTGTTTAAGCCTCTTTTTGCTACTGTTTTCAAGATAAGATTTCTCTTCATCATCACTTCAACACGTCATTAACCAAATATTAAATAATTATTCACCTTTATATGGACAGTTTGCCATTATGGGTTTTAGATGAGTAGGCTTTGTTTCAATGTTAAGCCGATGAAAACACATTTCATTTGCAACTTTGTACTATTGCTTATATAGCATTTCTTAAAATATCTTGTGGTTTTTTTTGTCTTTCCTGACTCACTTATCTATCTGAACATTCAAATCCTCACACTGTGATAAAAAAGTTAATGCTGAAATGAATTATAGATAAAACATGCCAAACAAATAACAGGAGGTTGAGTTGAATGGACATTGTCTATGTATTATTTTTTGGTAATAATCAATTTGCAAAAGATTTTTGTGCGAGTATTAAATTTTGTATGCGTACAGTCTATGTTTTTAGTATTCTTTCTTTTTGATTGCTTACTTACGTGTCTGTCCTGAATTTATTTGGGGATAAAACTCGGTTATTGTTAGCGAAATTAGTAACTGGTATTTTGGTTCAGCAGTTGAGGTAACGGTAAAATATATCAGGTCTGTTTTCTTTGAATACCGGACGTCTACTATTTAACCAGGGAATAGTTGGTCCCAGACCCATTAGATTTTGATGGCAAAATAGGGACACGTTGTTTTTGGAAATGATGACACACTTAGATTTTTTCTAGAAAAGAGTAATCTTATTTTAGATGTGATAAAATAGTTGCGTTTAGCCTTACTGTAGCATAGATTTGTTGAACCAAAGAGAGGTACTTATGCTGCATTTGCTGCAGTGGGTAAAGATACCGGTGGAATCACTGTGCTGCAAATTTGTGAAGTCAGGATTGTTGAATAGACTTCACAAAGTTGAAAATGGCTGTGAGTGCTGACTAGCAGGGCTGTGTGCAGGGTTTCATAAAGGGTTTGTCCAAGGGTCCACCTTGTGTAGTTATGATGTTTGCGGCTGCTATATGAAGGGGCATGTAGCTGTGTGGCTAGGCTGAGGTTCAGCCTAGCATTATTAACAGTGAGGACTTCTGAGAGAAAAAGAGGGAGAGAAAGAAAATTCTGGCGTATTTACATGCTTAAGGGGCACTGCTTGTTGTGTCTTCTAATTAGTCAAGATGGATCATGAGACCTGTCCACCACTACATCTGTAAAGTAAGCAGTCAGCCAGTATCCTGCATGGTTGCATATCATCCTACATATTTTTTATTTTGACAAAAGGCATGAAACAACAAGATTTGACTTGGAGTACAACAAAAAGAATGATTGGATTGAAAATTACGATTGAACCCCAATCGTTACGCTCAAGCACACCCTGCCCAAAATACTGATAGCTCAAAATTAACACTCTCTGTCTATCACCTTCACTAGGTGTACATTAGCATTAATTTCAGTAGATGAGATACTGCTGCTGAGGTAAATGAACTTGGTCTACTAATTTCAGAGGCTTTCCACTTAAACTGGAGATGGCTTCTTTTGCTTAAATATGCACAAACTGTTTTATTTGCATTCACGTAGAGGTCAATACCTCGGAGTCTAATCTCATTGATAAAATAAAACAGGATTTCTTTCAAGTTGTGGCTGTATCAGTACTACTATATGGATGCACCACCCGGACTCTGAGACACATGGAGGTAAAGTTAGATGGGAATGCTAAGTGCTGTTTTGAACAAATCCTGAATCCAACACCCCAGAAAAAAGTAGCTGTAGAGCCACCTACCGCCCATCTCACAAAACATCCAAGTAAGACAAACAAGACATACTAGACAGTGCAAGAAAACAATGAAAAACTCATAAGTAAAATTCATTTTATGGACTACTACACATGGACATACCAGTATTGGTTGATCAGCAACGGATTATATACATCAGCTCAGTGCAAACATTAGATGCAGTTTCAAGAGTAATGGTTGATAGGGATGGATGGTGAGAGAGAGAGAGTAAGAGAAGTCAGTGTTATAAGTGTGACAATGTATGTATTAAAATGTTTCCAGTCACATAACAAGCGTGTACTTTGAGACATGGTGCATATTGTGGCAGATGCATTGTTGTATTTTGGCCTTTGACCCGGCCAAAAATGCCATTCCAAGGTGATGCACCGGAAGGAGGTGACACATTCTAATGGCAGTTATGAGAGGAAATCGTGTGGGCGGAAATTGGCTGATGAAATGGGATGAGGTAAAAAAATTCCCATGGTACACTCATAGACTGATGCACCGGAAGAGGGTGACCTGTGAACTGCATGACAGTTATTTCCGCTTGATGACGATCAAACATGCGATTTCAAAGATCAAGTAGGCGACTGAGTGGACGTTGAACTATTATATAACTCAGTCAAGACAGAAGTCAAGACAGTTCCAGTTAGAGTGAGACAAGATGTGGTAGGTAAAGCCACATCAGGCCGAAAGGGGCCCTCGGGAACCCCGTTGGAGTTTGGGGACCAGAGAAGTTGCTGATAAGATGCAGTAAAGAAAGCCATCACCCAGATGAGTGGGCCACTGGGCCTCCGGTTGAGCATCAGGAAAACAAGAAAGACACAACGCTGACGGCCATAAGAGTGGGGTCAAAATATTACAGTTTATGTTCGGTCTCCAACTTCCTCTCACACACAAACTTTGAATAACCTTTTCAAACTGTTGCAATAAAGTGAGAGGTACATATTTTGTTAAAGAAGTCTTCCTGCGTGCGTCTGTTTATTTATTGTGTCGTTATGATGCTGTAGATGACGATATAACAGCATCACCGAGAGAAAAAACAAACTCAATACCAAATATGCTTCTTAGTCCAATTCTTTTTATAATATAATAAAATTACACAGTTTCTTCCAAGCAGTGATCATGTCAATACTACTATATGGATGCACTACATGGACGCTAGCTAAACGGCTGGAGAAAAAACTTGACAGCAACTACACAAGAATGCTGAGAGCATTATTGAACAAGACCTGGAGGCAACACCCCACAAAGCAGCAGCTGTACGGCCACCTATCACCCATCATGAAAACTATCCAAGTTAGACGAAGCAGACATGCAGGACACTGCTGGAGAAGTAGGGATGAGCTCATAAGTGATGTACTCCAATGGACTCCTTCACATGGCCGGGCAAAAGCAGGGCGACCAGCTTGAACCTACATTCAGCAGCTCTGTGAGGATATGGGTTGTAGTCCTGAGGATCAGCTGGAAGCAATGAACAATAGGGAGGAGTGGCGAGAGAGGGTTGGGGATATCCGTGCTGATGGCACGACAAGATGATGGTTTAGCAAAATAAAGCTGAAGTTGTACTATATAAAAATTTGTTATGGTAACAAGCCAAAAATGACAGAGATGACATTTTATAAAGTTTGTCAAAAGTTTTTAGATGAACCTTGATGACTTTTATCATTTATAGTGTTCGGATTATTATCTTCATCTTTATGATTACATTCCCAATGTTTCAGCTGAAGCATTTTTCAGCCTTTTTCTTATTTAACTCACGAGCCTAGGCACTCGAGTTTGACAAGAAATGCCCGAAGAGTAAGCAGTAAGAAATCCCATCTTATTTCATTGGTGCGATTAAACTCTGAGCTATTGACCTATATGCGGACACAAATAAAACAGAGTTTGCGTATTTTAAAGATGAAGGCATCATCTTAAAGAAGTAAATCTCTGAAATTAGAAAACAAGTTCACATACCTTGGTATCAATATCTCATCTACTGAAAGTAATGTCAACCTATATGTGAACACAAATAAAACAGAGTTTGCGTACTTTAAAGATGAAGGCATCATCTTAAAGAAGTAAATCTCTGAAATTAGAAAACAAGTTCACATACCTTGATAGCAATATCTCATCTACTGAAAACAATGTCAACATATGCCTAGCAAAGGTATGGATTGTTATTGATAGGCAAATACATAGAGAAGGAGTCAGTTTATATGAAGGTTAAAATCTCCAAGGTAGCAGTGAACATGTTAATAAATTTAATTTTATTTAGCAAAATAAGACATAATAATGATATCTCATATAATTGGTCGTATGTAATTTGTATACGAAGGAATGAGATAAATCGTCATGCTCCTAGGAGAAAGAGAATATACAAAAAAAAAAGTTTGGTTTCTTTGTTTAATGGCATATCAACCTTTGTAGGTTATTTAATGCCAAAGCCATTCTCCTAGAAGAACAGTAGTGGTACTATTTAACCCATAGCTGGGAGGATAAGGGGGTTCATACCTTTCCCATGGGTATTTGCCTATAAGTGAACATAATAGCATGACTGGAGTACAAATGCACTTACTATGATTCCATAGTCCATCGCTTTAGCCATTACACCATGAGGACCTCCCCCAAAGACATTAAACTACATAATAACTTACTTGGCTACATCATAGTTTTTTTCCGTTTTATTATTCATGTCGTGTTTTTATACAGGTTCAAATTTGCGGTCTTTAACAAGCTGCTGGGGGTTTGGACAAGGCCACTGAGAGCCTGGACAAGAGTGCTCAGGCAAGGTGACCTGGAGTTTGGGCAAGGCTTCTAGGGGTTCGAACAAGACTGCTAAGATCTAGCCCCAGTCAGGCATAACTTTCATAGGGATAGTCCATATTCTTATCTCTCTAGCTAGGTCGTGATCATTAACTATTTCTTCCTTTTTTAGTAGCAGCAGTAGTAGTAGTGGTAATACAAAAATCTCTCTCAATTAAAAAAAACAAACTAAATAAAAACAAAAAACAAACTAAATATTATAATAGTTTCTGTAGTGATATTAGATAGTGGCTGTATGTAATTTGTATATGAAGGAATACGATCGATATATTGTCATGTTATAAGGAGAATGAGGTGATAAAAAAAAGGGAGCACTTCACATGGTAAAATGGTTAGCAAGCTGATTTAAAAAAACTTATTAGTGAGCTTGATTCTAACTGGGTGCCGCATACTTCTGACCTTGTGCCAGCCACAACTAAGGTAAGTTAAGTAATTAAGTTCACCACCCCTCCCCCCACCAAAAAAAAAACAAACAATACATCGCTTAAGAACTGACCTTGTGTCTCATCCTGCTCAAAGTAGAGGGGTTGAACAAATATTTGCAGAAAGAGGACATTGAATTTCAAGTTAGAAAATGAGAAAATATTGAAACTAGAAGGTTCAAATCCATTCTCTAGAAGATTTGCAAACATAGAAAAGGTAGTAGAAGAGTCCTCACGGCATAGTAAGAGGTGGAGGAGAGAGTCCTCACAGCATAGTAGGAGGAGGAGGAGAGAGTCCTCACGGCATAGTAGGAGGAGGAGGAGAGAGTCCTTGTGGCATAGTAGGAGGTGGAGGAGAGAGTCCTCACGGCATAGTCAGAGGTGGAGGAGAGAGTCCTCATGGCATAGTAGGAGGTGGAGGAGAGAGTCCTTACGGCATAGTAGGAGGTGGAGGAGAGAGTCCTTGTGGCATAGTAGGAGGTGGAGGAGAGAGTCCTCACGGCATAGTAAGAGGTGGAGGAGAGAGTCCTCACGGCATAGTAGGAGGTGGAGGAGAGAGTCCTCACGGCATAGTAGGAGGTGGAGGAGAGAGTCCTCGTGGCATAGTAAGAGGTGGAGGAGAGAGTCCTCATGGCATAGTAGGAGGTGGAGGAGAGAGTCCTTGTGGCATAGTAAGAGGTGGAGGAGAGAGTCCTCATGGGATAGAATGAGGTGGAGGAGAGAGTCCTTGTGGCATAGTAGGAGGTGGAGGAGAGAGTCCTCACGGCATAGTGACTAATAAGCTGAGCTGCAACATCATAATAAGTTAGTTCAAATTCCCGTCCCTTTCAAATCAGTACCTTTGGGAAAAGTATGAACCCCTCTTATCCCCACAGCTACAGGTTGAAAAATATTACTACTGTCCTCCTACAAAGATAATTACGATATTAAATAACCCACAAAAGTTGACATGCCATTAAACTATGAAACTAAGGACTAGAAAAAGATGTATATTTGAATTCTTTATTCTTTTGGAAGATTTGAAAATAAATTTAAAAAGCATAAATAAAAAATTTAAAAAAAAAAGAAAAAAACGGAAAATATTCTGTATAAAACTACCCTATCTGCAATCAAAGAGAATTGCAGAAAGAATGGTACATCATCATGCAGCACACAGTCCCCTGACTCCCTCTAGCCATCTATCCCTATAATCCATATTCCTGATAGGTTTTTGAGGCCGTACAGACTATAAAAATGAGATTGTAAGCATTCTCTCCTCACAGAGATGATATTGATAGTTTTCTGCCAAGACTTGCTTAGCTAGAGAACTATACTCCATGTGGGGGAATTCCAAATTCCATGTGGGATGACAGATTAGAGCCTTGTTCACTATATACTCCATGAATAAAAAAATGTGAAAAAAGAAAGAGAGAATCTACCCCAGAAAGGGTGAATTTTATAATGTAGAAGAAACAGGTGTGGCATGATGTGGGGCATTCGTTCTTGTGGGTATGGGTGTGGGTGAGTGCCAGTTAGAGGATTCCTTTGTCTACTTTGGTGTAAAGCCCACACAAGGGCTTGTGCAGGATTTCCTATGAGACTGGGAGAAGATGAGAAAAGGCAAGATCCCAGGGCAGTCAACAGAAGAAAGCAGTTAGGGACAGTCAAGGAAAGGTGACGGTCAGAGAAAGGCGGCTGTTGCATAACTAGAAATAGTAATATATATATAAATTATATAATAATAATAATAAATAGATATATATTTAATTCATAGAATTTAAACAGCGACCCCTGGGTTTCAAGGAGTTTTTTGCAAAAAAATAATCATCAGGCTGTTAAGAAAATTTTCTTAACTGCCTGATGATTGTTGTTTTTGCAAAAAACTCCATGAAACCCAGGAGTTGTAGTCTATCTTTCATGAATTGAATATATATATATATATATATATATATATATATATATATATATCTAATATATATTTATGTATTATCATTATATAATAACTCTATCCTAGATATTGAGTACTCTCCATATTATATTGCACTTAGTTCGACACAAACCCACAAAGTGATTTAGTGACAACCAACACTGTTATAATATATATATATATATATATATATATATATATTATGAGAGTGTTGATCGTCAGTAAATCACTATGTGGTTATGTGTTGAACCAAGTGCAATATAATATGGAGAGTGCTCAATATCTATGATAGAGCTATTATAATAATAATGATAATAAATGAATATATATTATATATATTCATAATCCATAGAAAATATTATTCTGCAACTTAAGGTTTCATGAAATTTATAACAACATTCATCAGGCAGTTAAGAAGATGGGATGAAATTGAAAATCGAAAATGCAACAAAATACAGACAAAAATCGAAAATGCGACAAAATACAGACAAAAGCCGTTAAGATTTCTTTTGCGTATGGTTGTAAGTGACACTTTTGATTTTTGTCTGTATTTTGTCGCATTTTTGACCCACAGTTGAGCAACCCAAAAAAGATGAGGAAGAAGTGCTGCTATGGTCACAAGAAGAACTTTGGATCAAAATAACAGTCTGTCCCCGTCTCCAACTCACCTCTCACACACAACCAACATCAACCCTTTCGAGAATAAAGTGTGAGAGGTATATTTTTATAAAGAAGTGTGTTCATTCGTTCATTGAAGTTCGTCATTATTGTTGACTATGTTTCTGCATATATTTGTATATGTACGCGGCTATACAACATATATATATATATATATATATATATATATATAAACCAGTCAAACAGAGGTTTGATGAGATGTATGCAAAATAAAGGTGAAATGTAATATTGGAAGTAAGTATTGTTTAGCATTCCAGACTCCGTATTCAGTGTTGTACGAAAGCAAAAAGATTTTAAGTATCGGCCCAAATTACACTCTACCTCATGAAACATTACAAAAACTTTCAGAGCATTTTTGACGATCAAGAAGTCTTGAGTATTTTAACACAGAAAAAAAAAAAACACAAAAAGCCATCCTTTCTCCTGATGCCAAAGTCACTGGAGATTATTAAATAAATCAAAGAACAATAAATCAAGAAATGCTGTTGACCTGTTTGTATTTATCCAACCCTTCCATGATGAACGGGTCAGTTTTTTAAGCGGACTTTGATAGGTTTTAACCGAGTTTAATTCAGCTTGAGAATTTGGTAGGTGGTAGGAAATGAAATGATATTCTGTCTGAAATGAAGTGCGGTGTCTTGATCAGCTGCCAATTATGATACTTTAAAAACATCAAGCGAGACCACCAGTTGCTTGATTGGGTTTTATAGCATATCAACCTTTGTAGGTTATTTAACGCCAAATTCATTTATATACAAATAATCAGTTCTATTTCAAACAATTCAGTTTAGCATGAGTACACAGTTTAAGTGTCAAAAACAGTTCTATTTCAAGCTATTCAGTTTATTCCAACAGTTTTAATTCAGCCAATTCAGTTTAGTATAAGTATAGCTTTTGTTTACACAGATAAATGTCAAAACAGTTCTATTTCAACCAATTCAGTTTAGTATAAGTATAGATTTTGTTTACACACAACCACCGGTTGGATCATTGAAAGATATCACATAGTAAGCAATATAAAAGCTAAAAAAAATTAAAAATTTAAAAAAATAAAAAAAAGCCAGGAAATTGTCACGAGTTGGTTTAAGTCACATCGAGTCTTTTTTTCTCGATGCAATTACATGGTTCCTGGTCACTTTGGCATTAAATCACCCATAAAGCTTGATATGCCATTAAGCAAAGAATTTAATGGCATATAAAGGTTTATAGGTTATTTAAAGTCAAAACCAGCCTTGTAGAACAGTAGTGATTCTATTTAACCAACAGCTGGTGGGATAAGAGAGTTCATGCCTTTCTCAAGGGTATTAGTTTGGAAATGAATGCAATAGCATGACTAAAATTTGAACACCCTTAATATGATGTTGCAGTCTAGTACATTAACCACTGCACAATAAAGACTCCCCCATACACAGCTTCAAGTAACAATTGCTAGCGCTAATAATTTATACCCATGGTTTCAAGTGACTATTCCAATTTAATAATGATAAATCTTTTATTTGCACACAGTTATATGGTTTCAAGTATTCCTATCAAATACAAATAATTTGAATGCAATTTTATGGTTTCAAGTATTCCTATCAAATACAAATAATTTGAATGCAATTTTATGGTTTCAAGTATTCCTATCAAATGCAAATAATTTGAATGCAATTTTATGGTTTCAAGTATTCTTTAACAATGTGCAAGTATTTTAAGTAATTAAGTTTTCACATAACTGATATTAAAAATTTTCTTTATTTAATAGCCTACCCATATTTACCAACCCCTCCACTTGGGCAGGATATGACACAAGTACTATGTGAAATGCAATCAGTCTTGTCCAGGATTTGAACTCGTGTCGCAGTGTCCATTTCCCATAACGATAACCATTATACAACGGACACCTCCCAAATTACACCACAGGCATTTAATGGCATACAAACTTTCATGGGTTATGTAATGCCAAAGCCATCCTTGTAGAAGAACAGCCGAGGTACTGTTTAACCCATAGCTGGAGGGAATAAGTGGGGTTCATGCCTTTTCCAAGTGTATTAGTCTAAAATTGAATGTAATAGCACAAGAAATTGAACTCACTCAATACAATGTTACAATCCAGCATGTAAGCCTCAAGATCATGGGGACTCCTCTCAACTGATAAGTTGGTGACCTTAGTAAAGGGTGACCCAAAGGCTCCCCTTTCAATAGTTGCCACACTGAGGTGTAGGGAGGGTGATACTCCATTCTCCACTTTACCCTTGATCCTTACCTTATAATGCTGAGTGTTAAGAAAGGTGGCATCAAGAACCATTTTTAAAGTCTTTGTAATGACTTGACCTGAGATTGAACCCTGGTCTCCCGAACCATTGATGAACACTCTACTCATTCGGCCAATGGCCTGGAATAATAATCCTTAATAAACAATTATAGCTTCAAAAAACTATTCATTATACAAATCATGTGTATACAACGATACAGTTTCAGGTATTTCTATCTAATTTTTAAAAAGATCATATTTACCCAACCCCTCCGCTCGGGCAGGATATGACACAAGGTCAATTTTTAAGTGGAGTTTAACAGGTTTGAATTCAGAGTTTTCCTTCTCCTAGACTAGTTACCTCACAAAGGCTGAAGAAATCAGTCTGCCCTACTATTTACCCATAGCTGGAGGGAGAATAATTGGATTCATACCTTTCCCAAGGGTATTAGTGCTATGTGAAATGCAATCAGTTTCGTCCAGGATTTGAACTCGTGACGCCGTGTCTATTCCCTGTGATGATAACCATTACACCAAGGGCACCTCCTCTATAATAATTTTTAAAAAGATCTATTTGATCCAGAGAAGGGACCCTAAGAGTTACTAACACTCTAGTGGACCTGGGAGTAATGTCCATGAAGAGGTACTCCACACTCCTCAGATTTCCAGATCTGGAGCCTCTCACTATCACATGCAGTTTCATATAAATACTCAGAACATGGCTTTTTCTGCTGAAGGGGTTGGAATCAGGGACTGATTCCAACCCCTTCGGCAGTGGATGCAGTTTGCATATTCTAAACTCTGCTGAGAAGTTGGGGAGAGGGGCTGTTAAGTTCTTCATTAAATCTTAGTTGATTAACTTTAGCTTTCGATTTTAATAGGGTTATATAAGTAATATTTCCACGAGACACAATATAAAGGGATGGTGTTTAAATCACAACTTATTTTTACCATAAGTAGGTCTTTACAAAAGTTGTTATTTTAGATCCTTCAAAGTAATTGTGTATGTTATATCCAGTAGTCAAGATTGTTTTTGTTTTTTTTTATTATTTTTCTACAAACCGCATAAAGATTATTTGTAATGTAAAAAAATCTTACAAAAAAAGCCATTATCAATAAACACAGCAAAAACTTTCTTCAAGTGTAAATTAAAAGAAAAGAAAAAAAAAATGTGGTTATCTAGTAGACATATCGGGCACAATATCATATGGGGCACATAGTGAAAATTGAACTCAGTTCTAGCCAACTTCTGCAAAGCAATTGTTAAAAAAAAAGAAAAGAAAATGCTTAAACCATAGGAAACAAATTTATGAAAAAGTTGTCTCCCCTTGTCAAATGTTTTGGTGGGTAACCGTTTTGCATCCTTTGTGAAGAGCCCCATTACTACAGGTTGCCAAAAAGAGAAAGGGATCATGACCCCTCCATGATGCTTGTGAGGTCCCCAGATGAGAACCAAACCAATTTGGAAACTATACCCATAACTGACCCCTTAGAAAAGTGAATCACTATCCATTTTTTAAAAAATATTTCCTAACAATCATTAAAACAAGATTTTCAATAAAATTTTACATTAGCTCTCCTACTTACGAACATATAACTTCCTTCAGTTTGAGTGTAAGAAAGTAATACATGAACTCCCTGACTTATAAACTCAAGGAACCTATTTTGTTCAAAGGCCAAATGCTTAGAAGTGTATAATAGAGATACAATTTAGAGTCCCCACCTCCTTTTTATTGTTATTGTAGTAATTACAAGTTTCAAAATTTAAAAACCCGACAAAATATTTTGGGCCGTTATAACTTTCTTTAACAAATATTCATTAAAAAGTAATATAACAAAACACAAAAAAAAAATCTGTTTTTATTAAGTGTTTTTCACACATCCCATTTTTTGTTGAAAAATTTGTTCTGCGAAATCTGGTGAGTATGGAGGATGTAGAAGAAGCTCCAATACTAATGATCTTATCTTTGTCTTGGTTTGATTTCTTTATTTAATGACATATCAACCTTAATGGGTAATTTAATGCCAAAACCATCCTTGTAGAAGAACAGTAGTGGTATTATTATAAGGGGGATAAGTGTGCATACCCCTTTTTTTTCCTTGAGTTTGTTGGGCTGCAGTCATTGAAAATAAACGGGTTTGCATTTCTGATAATAATATTCAAATAAAATTATGACTTCATATCTTCTCTGGTAAAAAGTAGTTGTATGTATGTGTGTGGTGATTGCATTTCATGGCATATTAACCCTTGTGGGGTATCTAATGTCAAATTCTGTTCATATATATATATATATATATATATATATATATATACACGAGGATCATTAACTAATTTCCAGACTTTTTTTCGTATGGGCATTTTTATTCATAGTACACACATGAGGGTCTAGTCCCCTTCGAAGTAATCTCCTCTGGCTGCAATGCTCTTGTACCATTCCAACAACTTCTGGAAGGTCCCATGGAAGTCATCTCGTGTGAGCATGTCAATGACTTTCGTTACAGCCTCTTTCATCTCCTCAATTGTCTCATAACGACAGCCTCTGAGCTTAGGGAATAACCAAAAGTCACAGGGAGCAAGGTCTCGTCTATAGGGAAGCTGAGGAACTGTCTTGATGTCCATCTTGGTTAAATAGTCTGTGACAAGGATGGAGTTGTGGACTGGTGCATTGTCCTGCTGGAAATGCCGCCGACCCAATTTGAAGAGTGCTGGCCTCTTCCAATGGAATCAATTGTCTTCAAAGTCTGAAAACCCTTAATGATAAAAAACTTAAGTTTATTTAAATACAAGTTGTGGCAGAAATACCTCCCACATGGTAAACGGTCACCTGTGTGGTGTAAGTGAACTTAAGAACGTTGTAATGGTAGGTCCATCTAGATAATATTTAAAAAATTGTTTTTTAAGTACAGTCAGTTAGAATCATTGCTTGGACTGGTGCACACTACGCATTTGCAGTTGAAATGTTTTTTTTTAAACTGATGAATCTGTAATTGCTACACAGAGCCTTTTGTGCTCATTTCATGTTAAACTAAAGTGATGCTGTTCTGGATAGAAATTTCAACCTGTATCAATTTTCTATTCAGTCTTTAGAATGTTTAAACAGCAAATGTACATTGAGCACCAGTTCAAGGAATGATTGTAACTGATTGTATCTGGAAAAAAAAAAAGATATTGACTAGATGGTGCTACCATTTCTACTTGCCTAAGATCTCTTGAACCACACAGGTAACAATAGGGGAGATATTTCCAGCAATGGGTAAATAGTAGGGCAGACTAGGTTCTTCAGCCTTGGTGAGGCAACTAGTCTCAGAGAAAGAAAATTCTGAATTCAAACCTGTTAAACTCTGCTTAAAAAAAAAAAAAAAAAAAAAAAAAAAGAATTGACCTTGTGTCATATCCTGCCCGAGAGGAGGGGTTGGTTAAAAATGGAGGAACCCATGGTATAATAGTTATCATCATAGGAAATGGACACGGCGACATGAGTTCAAACCCTGGACGAGGCTGATTGCATTTCACATAGCATTAATACCCTTGGGAAAGGTATGAATCCAATTATTCTCCCTCCAGCTATGGATAAATAGTAGGGCAGACTAGGTTCTTCAGCCTTGGTGAGGCAACTAGTCTAGGAGAAGGAAAACTCTGAATTCAAACCTGTTAAACTCTGCTTAAAAAATTGACCTTGTGTCATATCCTGCCCGAGCGGTGGGGTTGGGTAAATATGGATATTTCTACTGTATTCTGCATCATATTTTCCTTTCATTTTAATTGGAAAACATTGTGAATGTCAGTCCATGATAACGAGACATAAGTATAAACTCTCAGTGAGATTCAAGTTCACTACCCTAATGTATATAAATACATTAGCCATTTGTCAACTGAAGCTCAAATCAAACCTTTTAAACTTATCCTTTACTCTATTCTCAATCTCTCTTGGCACCTTCTTATCTTTTATATTAGTACTATTTGTGGTATCTTTTCTTTATTTTGATGCTTTTATCAGAATCATTATCAATAATTATTGTTAAATTGTTCAGATCATTAATCCGCAACAGATGTGATTAATTCTATTTTGCAAGTTGCCATTTATTTTTAAAAAGGTGTCACTCATTTTTTTTTTTAAATGATGCAATTCATTTTATTGATAGAAAGGATAATTAGAATTATTTTCAAAATCAAAGAAATTTTTTCACAATATAAAAATTTAACTTACTTTAAAAGATAAATTACATTTTGAATTGTAAAGAAAATTTTTACACAAAGAAAATTCTTATTTACCATTTTAAAATTTAAATGTCTTCACATCATACCCCAATATTTGTTCAGACAGATTGTATTACTACAAATTTTCAGCCAATCTATTCTACAACCTTCTGCAGTTGTATAATCCATAAAGAAAAAGGTGGGTTTTTTTTTTTTTCACCAAAAATTATATATGTTAGAAAAAAAAATCCACCTAGTTTCCACCTAACTGGCTCATCGGAATGATTCTGACTGATCCAGTTAGGTGAAACTGAGGTAGATTTCTTCTGACTCTGTAGGCATTCAGATTTCACTCTACTTAGTGTATTGAGCGCACATACATTTAGGAATTCTGTTGGTGTTTTTTCTTTTGAGGAGACATTGCATTTATTGGTTGATTTATTTCAAGCAGTACGAATATTTTTTGTCTTTCCTTTTTTTTTTAATGGAATTTTTTCCGCCCAGGTATCAGTTTGTGGAATACATTTTTTATTTACAAATTGTATCATCTGTTTTTTTAACACTGTCAGAATTATATATATATATATATATATATATATATATATATATATATATATATATATATATGAAGCAAAGTTGACACTATAGCATTTCAGTTCTAATGAACCATCATCAGGACTATAAGGGATTATATTAGTGATGTTAAATCAACGATGGGTGTGTAAAATATAAAAACCTAGGAAAAATTTGTATAAGAAAAAAAGTTGACCGCTTGATTAATGAATCAGTGTTTGTTGTTTTAAATTACGTCATATGACTTATTAAAAATATTGTGTAGTCAATGATGGTTCATTAGAACCAAAACACTAGTGTTGACTTTGCTTCTCAATAAATCTCTTCTACTAGGATTACCTTGTTATCAATTTTTCTTTACAAACTGTCGGATTACAATCCATTATTTACTTCCATATATGTATTATTTGGTATCAATACCCGTAACAGGATGGAAATAAATTTATAATCCTAATGTGACCAGTTTTTGTTTTTCTTAAAGAAATATATATATATATATATATATATATATATATATGCTAGCTTGATTCATTCCCAGCAACACAACATTCAACAGATGATTCAATCCTCATCAACTGATGTAACAAAAGTGATTCTAATTTATTCATGTGAGTGCTCTCCAATTCCCTCACTGCTGACCCCCCCCCAAACCCCCAAACCATGCCACACTGAAATTCACACTGACAAACAATCTGACACATGCAGTTTCTTTCAGTTTTTCTTACTCCAGTGAGTGTTCCTGGTCAATTATTCAGGCTCCCACATCAGAAAAGGTTAGGTGGGCCCTCTCTCTGCCTATATGGTCTGCCATACCTGATTTTTCTGTTTTTCGATATTATATTTTCTTTGTTTTATAACCACTAATTTAGATTAATATTCTTATTGCATCTTAATTTTTAATTGCTTCTTTATCAGAAAAAAAAAAAAAAAAAAAGAGTCAATCTATGACAGCGAGGAAAGAGTAAACAAAGAGACTCTAAGACAGATTCATATTCCCTTTTCTTCAATGTAACCTGTTTAAATGCATTAACCACAGTTCAAATAAAATCTTTTAAACTTATCCTTTATTTTATTCTCTTTTTCTCTTATGAACTTATTGTTTTACATCAGTAGTGTCAGAAGTATCTTATCAATTTTTATGTTTTTTAAGTGAAAAAATTATTAATGATAATTATAATCAAATCATTTTTATGTTCGTAAATTACCCAGGTTGTTAATTTACAAAGGTGACAGTGTCGATTAGAACTGAAAAACCAACAACAAAGGATAAGCTGTTAGGATTAAGCAATTCAAAATTAAGGTTGGATTTGAGCTTCTCTCCACAAATGATTGTTAGTAGAGCAGCTGGTGTGTTTAAGTAGGCTTTTTAAAATTTTTTAAAAAATTCTTTTTCATAAAATATTTATGGTACTGTACCAACAGAAGAAGAGAAGTTAAAAATTGTTAATTCTATATTTAATAACAGTTTATAAAAAGAAAGAAAGAAAAAAATATGCTAAATCCAAGCAGTGGTTTGTAGGCTTGAACCTAAGTATCCCTTATAGACAAATTCAAAATAATTATCATTGTCTCCAATTCCTCACTGTCCTACAAACTCGAGATAAACAATATCAGAAAAAACTAAAATCAAAATATAGTGATGTGGTTTTAAAACTCAACAATTTTTATATAAAACTGAACCCCCCATTTCATGTTTCCATCACACTTGACGTTTTTCTCTGCTCTGAAGAAATATGACTGCGGGCCCCAAATTAGGAATCAGTTTAATTCTACTAAAATAATTATACCTGATCATCAATTCACAATAGCAATATACATTTGCAAGATGTATATTCAAATAATATTGCAGATATATTCACAAAAGAAGTTAGTAGAATGAGGTTGTATAAATTTAATATTATTAAAGGATAAATTACTTTAGTATAGTGGAGGAAGTTATCTCCCTTGATCATTTTTGGATGTGAGAATAATGGAACTAAATAATGAAAATGAATCTGCCAGTATGAAGAAAATCATCATCATCATGACGTGCGGCTAGCACGGATATCCCTGACCCTCTCTCTCCACGTCTCCCTATAATTCATCGCCTCTGGCAGGTCCTCAGAGTTACATCCCGTATCATCACATAGCTGCTGTATGTATGTTCGTGCTGGCTGTCCTGCTTTTGACTGGCCATATGCGGGGGTCCACAGGAGTACATCATTTACGAGCTCGTTCTTGCTTCTCCAGCAGTGTCTGGCATGTCTGGTTCGTCTAGCTTGTATAGTTTTCGTGATATGTGGTAGGTGACCGTATAGTTGGCGCCTTGTGGGGTGTTGCTGCCAGGACTTGTTCAATATTGCTCTTAACATTCTTGTATAATTGCCGTCTAGCTTCTTCTCCAACCATTTAGTCAGCGTCCAAATGGACAGCTATCGATAGGCTCTCGATCATATGAAAATCAAACCTGACCGATAAAATGAAACGCACTTTCTTTCAGGCTGCGGTCGTGTTGATACTGCTATATGGATGCACTACATGGATGTTGATATGAAGAAAACAGAAAAACAAAATAATTCAAAAGTGACGGATTTATTATAGAGGAAAGTCAACATTAAAATGTTTCGGTTTTAGTAAAACTTCATCAGGACTTAAAGATGGTGAAACAAGTGTTGATAGAAAAACAATGGATGTTTTAATAAAATTACAACATTAAAACATCTGTAGCGGAAAGAATTTCGAATTTTTGTATGGCGTGTAAATTAATTTGACCGTTGTGGTCTCGTCACATATTTTCACCCAATAAGGATGTCTTATCCCATTCTGCCCGGATGACTTTCCTGGGCAACATAAAAGGCGGTGAAAGCACACGAATCTTTCTCATCCTCAGCATATTTTCGAGTAGGACAGACCTGTCCTCTCTTTCTCTTCAACAGCAGATTGCTTCACCATGAAGAGAGAACATCTAATTTATGGACCTTTGTGTCTAGGAAATCAATCCTTCATCATTCATTCAACTCTCTTAGACCAAAGGCTCTGAGCTGATTTAAATTAGATGTTTAAATTCCGCCTCTGACAACAGCAATTCGATTCCTGTTCTGCTTTCAGCAACTCAACTTTAGCTTGTCTGCCGCAACTCTATTTATGCCCGGACATTCAGCTACCTTATTCTTTCTTAACTATTACAACTGTTTTCTTCTTCCTGCGACTTACAGCACAAGGGTAAATTTTGTCTCAAGCTGTTATTAAAACTTCCAAATTGAAAACCATCAATATCTTCGTCGACTCATTTGTTCTTCCTTTTAATATAACAAGAAGAAACAGAACTCTACAACCTCAACAACCATTTTTGTATAAATGGTAATAGAGGTGTCCGTAGTGTAATGGTTATCGTCGTAGGAAATGGACACAGTGACATGAGTTCAAATCCTGGACCAGGCTAATTGCATTTCACATAGCACTAATACCCTTGGGAAAGGTATGAATCCAAATATTCTCCCTCCAGCTATGGGTAAATAGTAGGGCAGACTAGGTTCTTCAACCTTGGTGAGGCAACTAGTCTAGGAGAAGGAAAACTCTGAATTCAAACCTGTTAAACTCTGCTTAAAAATTGACCTTGTGTCATATCCTGCCCGAGCGGAGGGGTTGGTAAATATAGGGTAATATTATCTGCCCTCGTCATATATCCATCATTGTTCTAGCAACACTCGTTTCCCCATCTTAAAGTCCTTATGAAGTTTTACTAAAACCAAGACGTTGGCTTTCTTTTAAAATAACTAGTTGCGTTAGATTAACAAAAAGAGTTACCATAATTTAACAATTATTCATGTATAACATGCACTTTCCCCCAATTCTTAAGCTTAAAAGTTAGGAGTGTGTATTATACACAAAATCTAGATTATTTGTCTAAATCATTGAGATGAAGCTTTCAAGTTATTATGATTTAGAGTGTTCAGAACTATTGTTTTCATCTTTGTGATATTCACAACGTTTCGGCTGATGAAACCTTTGGCCTGTTTAACAAATTCAAGAGCCTACATGGAACTTTGAACCGAACCCTTTATTTAATCCACTGGGGCAGTTGATTGTTTGGATTCTGTTAACCATAATCGGATACAAGTGTTAAGCTATAGTAAGTATTCTTTGTAATTGAACCTGCAACCTCTACATAACTTCACTTAGAAGTTCTTTAACCAAACGCCAATACCCATTAGACCATACTCAATCCTGACTGCAAGTAAAAATAAATTCTAAAAATTCAGAGTGTATTATATACACGGTATGTTTTTGTTTTGCTTCAGAAATTCGTCTCCCAAATTTAGGAGAACATAGGAAAAAATCTTTTCTTAGTTTAAACATTTTTTTTGGCAACATAAAAATTCAACTTTTCCATGTTTGAAATCTACAGAAATCTTCTCAGAAAGAAAGCAACCACTTGAAATATTAAATTTTTTTGCTACGTTCCAATAATTGTTCAAGCAATTACTGATGTTATTGCCATAATATTTGACCAATCTATTCTACAGCCTTCTTCATGTGTATAGTCCGTAAGGAAAGTTGGTGGGATCTCTTCTTTTTCTCAAAAAAAAATTACGTATCTTGATCAGTTAGATTCTTTTTCACAAAACCAACAGATGACAATTCCCATCAACCTATACAAAAAAAAAAAAAGGATTCTAATTTATTTGTATAAGTACACTCCAATTCTCTCACTGCTGAGCAGAAAAAAAAGTACCATATTAAAATTCATATTAGTTTCTTTTACATTTTTTTCACACTCTAGGAGTGTTCTCTGTCTATTATTTAGACCTCTCACAGCCGAAAGAGCAAAATGAACCTCTTCTCAGCATACATGGTCTGCTATACCTGATTTTTTTTTACCTCTCTCTTCAATATTGCTTTTTTTTGGTAAAACAACTACTAATTTTGACAAGTATTTTTATTTCAATTTAATTTTTAATTGTTTTTTTTATTTATTTTTAATCAAAAATGACGGTCAATTCATGACATTGATGAATAAGGATAAACTCTGAGATTCAAGTTGATTTCACTTCAAAGTAACATGCTTGTATACACCAGCCACTAGTTTTTAGAAGTTTAAAATCAAACCTTTTAGGCTCATCTTTTATTCTAAGCTTTATCTCTTTTGGCACTTTATTCATTAGTTTTTAGTGTTGCATGGACTACCCTTGTTAGGTTAACAATCATATGGAAATCTGATTCTTCCAAGTTATAGCTGTGTCAGTACTACTGTATGGTCGCACCACCAAAACTTTTACAAGATCCAAGGAGAAAAAGTTAGATGGAAACTACAAAAGGATACTGCTTTCAACTAATTCTGGAAGTAGCACTCTACAAAACGGCAGCTGTTTGGTCATTTACCTACCATCTCACAAACTATCCCAAACGAACAAAACACGCTTAGGCACAGTTGATGAAATAAAGACTAACTCATAATTGATGTTCTATGGATTTCTACACATGAACATATCAGAGTTGGCTGACCGGAAGGGATTCACATCAGTTCTGTGTGGACACTGGATGCTGTCTAAAGTGATAGCTGATAGGGACAAATGGCGAGAGAGGGAAAAGGGAATCTATGCTGTTGACATTCCTTGATGATGAATAGTATTAGGGGGTATCTTATCAATTTTTATATTTTTATATGAAGAATTGTTAATAATTATCATTATTAGATCATTTTCATTATTGCAACTTACTCAGGTACTTAATCTACGATGGTGACAAGTCTACAGCCTTCTTCAGGTGAATAAGCTGTTAATTATAAAGCGTTCAGATTATCTTGATTGATAATAAAAACAGATATCTGTAGTCGTAATCGAGGGTGACCCGAAGGCTCTCTTTTTGATATCTACCACACCAAGGTGTAGGGAAGGCGCTACTCGTTTCCCAGGATTTCCCCATTTTACCCTTGATCCATACCTTATAACGCTGAGTGTTAAGCAAGGAGGCATCAAGTACCATTTTTTGAGTCTTTGGTATGACACGACCTGAGATTGAACCCAGGACTCCTGGGCCATTGGTGAACACTCTAACCATTAGACCAATTTTCTTCCTATAAAACTGTTGATGACAATTGATTGATTTTAATGGCATATCAACCTGTTGAGGTTTATTTTATGCCAAGAGATTAGGCAATCACAGTCTTTGTACATTCATATTTAAATTTTTTGTGTTGCAAGATTTTTGCATGCAGTTATGATATCAAGTATTCCTATCTAATACAAACAATTTGCACACAGTTGTATGGTTTCAAGTATTCCAATCTAATACAAATAATTTGCACACAGTTGTATGGTTTCAAGTATTCCTATCTAATACAAATAATTTGCTCACACAGTTACATGGTTTCAAGTATTCCTATCTAATAATAAGAATTATATGGTTTCAATTAATTATTTCTATTTTGTAATATTCATTTGTTTGCACACAGTTTAAAGTAAATAATTCTAATCCTTCATAAACAATTAGTTTCAAATAACTATTCTTCATAGAAATTATTTACTCATATCTCATTAAGTATTCCAATCAAATACGAATAATTTTCACATAGATGTATGGTTTCAAGTATTCTTATTTAACCAAAATAATTATATGCTTTCAAGTAATTATTTCTATTCAATAATAGTCATTTGTTTGTACACAGTTATATAGTTTCATCTAACTAATAATAATCCTTAGTAAACAATTATATTTTCCAGTAACTATTCTTAATACAAAGGTCATTCTATAAATAAAGGGAATATTTTCTTTAAAAAGCTGCAAAATGAACTTTTTCCTGATTTTTTTTCTATAAACATAAATTCTATATTGTTTGGAATAAGTTTATAATAAATATTCTGTTACCACAAAACTATTTGTTTTGAGGCTATTTAAAATGGTTGCAAATCAAACAGAGCATTTAAGGCTTGAACAGAGGTCTTCCATCAAATTTTTGCTGGTTGAGAAGTGCAAAACATGTGAAATTTACAGAAAAATATGTGATTTGTACAGAGAAGTCCAAAAAATCTTTACCAATGGGCTACACATGGGTTTGTTATCACAAGCCTGAGTCAGAAAGTTTGTGGAGTGGAAACACACTGACTTTTCTCGTAGAGAATAAGTTTCTAGCATAGTGGTCAGTAAAGGAGGTCATGCTGACAGTCTTCTGGGACATTAATTTCCTTGAAAAAGGTGCAACTGCAAACTGTGCTTCCTATTTCCAACTCTTACGGCAAAATTCACCTTTAGTGAATGACCCTTGAACAAATTTAGTTATATAGCATCAAGTAATCTAATAATTTTCAATCGGATCTATTTGACCTACAGATGGGAATCATTCAAGGTTGATGACTACAGAGGCCACTTAAAACCTTCTTTGATCAATCAAGTGTCTAACTTTTTCAAATAAACTAAAATTAAGTATATTTAATGTCATTTGTCAGGATATTTTACAACAGGATTTCAACCCCATTTTATGGCATGTCACATGACCTTTGTAAATTATCTTCAATCCTGGAGATAGAAAGCCAGTGTGTCAAATACACACACACACTGTCAGCATTTGACTTGTTTTATTTTAATAATCAAGCAAGAAGCTAACTCCCAAGGAAAATTGTAAAAAAAAATATTTTAAAAATGGATGTGTAAGAAAAAAATCTTAAAAAATTTAAAAAAAAAAAAAATCAAAAAAAACAACAAAACAGCCATACACACAAAGCTATAGGAAAATTTAAGCAAAATAAGTTTCTATATAAAACAAAAAAATAAAAAAGACATACCCACAAAAATAAACTTGCAAGAAAATTGAAGAAAAAAAAAAGTTTCTATGAAAAAAAAAAAAAAGATTTTGATCCTCTATTTTATGTCTACAATGTAGAGAAAATCAAATATGATTCAATAATGAAGGATCAGTTTGTAACCTGTATAAAAAAAAGGTCCCCCATTTTATGACCACACTTCATCAAATATTGCCAAATAATGGTGTGGAGGGGGTGGTCAGTGTATGACTTATTGGAATAAAAAGTAGATCCCCGACTTTATGACTATACCTCATTTTCTGGCTTCTTCATCAAATACTTTGATAAAAGAAACAGTACTGTAGCCCCCGCCCCAAATAATACTTATTCCTAACACATGGCCAAATAATGGGGGATCAGTCAATAACTTAATGGAACAAAAATCGATCCCTCACTTAATGATCACATCCCATTTCCTTCTTTTTTCATCAAATACCAATTTTTAATGAGAATTTTTTTTCAGAACTGAGTTCTTCCTTCTTGGCTTAACGAAAAGGAGAGATTGGCTGAAAAATTGGGATTTATTTATA
This sequence comes from Sepioteuthis lessoniana, assembly GCA_963585895.1. Classification (NCBI taxonomy): domain Eukaryota; kingdom Metazoa; phylum Mollusca; class Cephalopoda; order Myopsida; family Loliginidae; genus Sepioteuthis; species Sepioteuthis lessoniana. Next base: position 53,981,738 of record OY757945.1, on the reverse strand, counting down.
TAAAAAAAAAAAAATATATAAGAGATCAGTTGATAGCTTCACAAAATTAGGGATCAATAATCCATATTCTTGTTTCGTAAATACTGATATGTTTTTCAGATTTGGATTTCAACCTTCGGCTTAGAAATAAAATTCTGGGGGATCATTTTATTACTTGGTAGAATATAAAATCGTTCCCCCACTTTATATCCATTCACTTGATAAACACTAAGTTACTTTTATTCTTTTTAGACCATAAAAATCTATAGAACGTACCATGACCAAAAAATGGGGTATCAGTTTAGCAGTAAAAAACAGTACCAAACTGATCACCCATTTATTGCCACACACAGCATCTGAAAAAAAAGGGGGGGTGCAAGCGAGGGGCTCAGCCTATAACTTGATTATCACACAAATCTGAATCCCCATCTGCAAAGCCCCCACTATCAAATCATTTGAGCTCCAGAGGAAATTCACCATGACAAAAATGAGGGATCAGTTTAAAACTTGATTTTAATATAAAATTGAACCTCCAATTCATGTCCACATCACACTTGATTGTTAATCAAATATTGATTAACCCAGTATGTTCATTCTCTGCACTGAAGAAATATTAGCGGCCCCAAAATGGGGGATCAGTTAACCATTACAAATAACATGTAATCGATCCCCCACTTTCGGTCATATCATTATACACAATACAGCATAAGTAAAAGCAAAAAATAAATTAAACAAAAAAATCACCTAAAAAGTTTATATATATATATATATATATATATATATATATAATTATAAATATATGTGCGTGTGTGTATGTGTGTGTGTGAAAAAAAAATATATTGTGAAAAGTTTTTGTTTGCTTTTTCAGTAAGTTTCGTCTTCTTCATCTTCGTCATCATGGAGATACTTTGGATCATAGTGAGACGCATCCTTGCTCACCTTGTCAGACACTGCTTTGATCAATTTGGATTTGTCCGATCTGACTTCCGGTTCATTACGTCGGCTACTGATTAACCGTTGTCGACCCGTGGTGAGCGGCTTAGAAACTTTGGGGACAGGAGTCTCCGATCGCTGTCCGACATTACTTGTGTCCGACGTCGATATAGAGCTCTCGTCACTGTACGAAGTGCGTCGAGAATTGTCACTGATATGATCACTAGTTAGCAATTCGTGATAGTCACTGGCGGAAGCGCTGTTGTCGTCATCGGCATAATCCAGATTGGAATACACCTTCACGCCGTTCTTCTGAAGATTAGGCGTTGATATAGGAATACCGCTACTGCAAAGCCCACTTTTGGATTTGGGTGCTGGGATACGGCACCCACGGAGACCGGGTATTCGTGAAGTAGGGATCCGGCTACTGCTGCTGTTCTGACACATCTTTTGCTCCTTAAGCGCCCCAGATACCTTCCCAACAGACTCGGCATCAGATGTTCTCTGAAGAGACGACCGTCGGGACCCGGCCTGAGATGACTGACCACTTGGTGGGAGATTTGCATTACTGTCTAGAGACGACACATCTGTGTGGTTACCTCTTGAATCATCGTCGTCGTCTGGCCGATCGAGGGAAATGGTTAATGAGTCTTTGAAACGATCAGTTGCTTCTACCATGTCTCGAAGTTCCTTCTGACGGTATGCCTCGAATAAAGCCTCCATTTTTTCATACATTTCTGGATCTTCAGGAGGGGCGTCTAATTCATTGGGATCAGATACCTGGGGCACAATGCCATTGACAGGGTTCAAAGCTGCTTTGATTTCCTCCAGTGGATGGGAGCTGAGGTCAAAATCACAGATATCAATCGAATTGGGTGTGACAGATCCACCACGTCTGGACCGGACACTTCTTTCATATCTAAGGCTATTACTACGTGCAGAGGTAGACGTTTTATTTCCCAATTCTGACAAACGTTTTTGTTGTGGGCGATCCTTAGACCACTGTGTTTCTCCATTATCTTCAACACTACTGGTACTGCTTGACCGCTGACGGTGGGAGAACCGGTCAGCACTTTGTGACCGAGCTATTTTCGTAGTTGTGTTTCTTGCAGTGCTGCGTGTTCTTCTAGCAGATTCAAGTGCATCTCTGCTAGCATCAATTCTCGACACCTGCCCCATGGCCAGACCAGCCCGTACTTCATTTGCAGAGGGCTTGCCCAACACCACACTATGACCACCACCTTGCGTTCGCGATACAGTAATCAAATCCGGAGTGCCTGAATTAGCATTTACTCTAACTGCTGATGAAGATCGTTTATTCCGGCGCCATCGTTCTGCATAGCCAGTCGGATGAGATGTTATTCGTGTATCATCAATCTGAATATCCCCTTTAACAGCCAAGCTTAGACTCTGTGTAGATGATGAGCGAGAAGATAATCCACTCTGGGAGCGAGAGCTGTTGCGTCTTCCTGGAATAGGAGTTTTCAATCCACCACTTTCCTCATCTGCTGAGGACTGGGTATCATCAGTTAAATTAGCATTTCCAGATTCGGTATAAATCTGTAGCTCTCGAATTCCCGGGGTGGATGATCGTCGGGTTTCTATTTTGGTAGGGGTTTGCGATCTTGGACCTGGGGTGGTAGCTCTCTGCATAATGGTCCCTCGTTTTGTGGAAGAGTTGATTTGCTTGCCACTTCCCTCTAATTGGCGAGGGGTTAAGTTTCTATTGTATTTCCGTTCCTGCTTAGGTGTGCTTGGTAGGGATCTTTGGGCTCTGGCCTCACCAGATGGGGTTACCGGGCGGGAGATCTGAGTGCTAGCAGTACCTCCTGGAACTGACTTCTTCATGGGTATCTTTGATTCTCCGTTAAGCTGCGTTGACGTCTGTGTGCTAGGCCTAGGAAGGAAACTTAATCCAGAACGTTTCCCCCTGGGCTTCACACCACTGCTAGGTCCTTCGGAGGCAGCATTTTCTCCTGGTTGATTGTAGAGGTTGGGTGAAGGAGACCGTATCTTCCTGCTTATGTCAGGGCTATGATCTGCAGATCTGCCGGCAGGGGTCTGCTTTGGGCCACGCCCTTGTCCGTTAAGATTTGCAGTATAGTTTTTTGTGGAGGGATTCTGAAGTTTATTTGAAGAGCTGCCTATCTCTCCCTTCTGTTTGTTCGGACGGGAGGATGACTCGACTGTAGAACTGATGCTTTGAGGTTGCTCCCTTGCTGTCGTGATCAACGGGTTGTTGAGCAAGTTTTTAAACTGCTCCACTGTCAATTTACTAATCTGTTCCATGTCCAGTTTACTCCCGGACGACTTCGATTCTGAGCTGTTCAGCTTTTCTGAAGAAGCACTCAGAGACGAGGACGCAGAGGATCTAAAATTAAAAAAAAAAGAAAGAAAAGAAAAAATTTAACAGATTTACTTTGGAAAACACAAACAAGAATAGAATAAAATAAAAACTTATCCTGTAACCTGATTTGTTTGTGGGGAGTGCTACTCATGTACCATTTCTTGGGCAGGAATAGTATGGCAATGCCCATCCCTCTCCAGGTCTACAACTGGTGTGAATTCAGAGTTTTCCTTCTCCTAAACTGGTGCCGATACCAAAGGTAAAGAGCCTAGTTTGCCTATAGCAAAAGGGAGAATAGTTGGATTCGTATCTTCCCCAAGGGTATGAGTGCTATATGAAAAGCAGTCACATCCAGAATTTGAACTCGGGTAGTCGTACCCACTTCCTCAAAAGAAGCTTGGGTAATTAAAATAAATTTTCTAATGCATGTTTTATAATTTGATTTTAGACACATTGACAACTATATAATGGTCATGTAGTGCCAAACAAGGATTTTCAAGTAGATTCTCATAGTCTTTAATCCCATCTCCAATGTTCTGATTCAAAATGTGCTTTTATCATATTTACCCAACCCCTCCGCTCGGGCAGGATATGACACAAGGTCAATTTTTAAGCGGAGTTTAACAGGTTTGAATTCAGACTTTTCCTTCTTCTAGACTAGTTGCCTTACCAAGGCTGAAGAACCTAGTCTGCCCTACTATTTACCCATAGCTGGAGGGAGAATAATTGGATTCATACCTTTCCCAAGGGTATTAGTGCAATGTGAAATGCAATCAGTCTCGTCCAGGAATTGAACTCGTCGCCGTGTCCATTACACTATGGGCACCTCTAAATGTGCTTTTATGACACTTTGACAACTATATAATGGTCATGTAGCGCCAAACAAGAATTTTCAAGTAGATTCTCATAGTCTTTAATTCTGTCTTCAGCATTCAGATTCTGAATGAGGTTTTATGGCACACTGACCTCAATTCAAAGGTCATGTTAACTTAAATAACATCGAACATATATTCTCAGATAAATATACTTGCATATAATGTGAAAAATCTAATATTAACAAAATGATGGTCAGAATTGGGGTCGGTATTATTATCATAGTGTATATAAAAATAAAAGTGTTTGAAGTGGGTCTGAAATGTTATCAAATCCAGAACTCAAATTCCTATCTTAAATAATTCAAACACAATTGTATGGTTTAATATATTTCTATTCAACAACATCATTTGTTTGTATAGTTATATAGTTTCAAGTATTCCAATTAAATGGCAATAATTTGCAAGCAATGGAAGGAGTAGCCCCCTCCCCTACACCTTGGTGTAGTAGCTATTGAAAAGGGAGCCTTTAGGTGGCCCTCGACTACAGTCGCCAACTTACTTTACTTATAAGGCTTAAACTAATCAATAATAAAAAGTAAGTAAAATTAGCGACTGTAGTCGAGGGCGACCTGAAGGCTCCCTTTTCAACAGCTACTACATCGATGAGTAGGGGAGGGCACCACTCCTTTCCCTGGATTGCTGCACTTTATCCTTAATACATACCTTATAATGCTGAGTGTTAAGCAAGGAGGTATCAAGTACCATTTTTTAAGTCTTTGGTATGACTCGTCCTTGGATTGAACCCCGGTCTCCAGGATAATTGGCGAACACTCTGCCCACTAGACCAACTTTGCATACAGTTACATGGTTTCAAGTATTCCTATCTAATTCAAATAATTTGCATATAGTTACAAGGTTTCAAGTATTCCTATCTAATACAAATAATTTGCATACATTTACATGGTTTCAAGTATTTCTAAAAAATTTTTTTGTATTTTTACCTGAGACTGGACGAAGGCAAGGAAGAAGTTGAAGCAGGGGAGGCGGCTCGCTTAGCCGGTGACGTAGGCGTCTTGCCTCCAGATGATGGGGGTAACATCTTTGATGAGTGTTTTGCTGGAGACTGACAGGGTGTTCTATGGAGATTCTCTGTACTGGAATGCTGGCTACACTCGGCCGAACTCGTGTGACCGCTTGATCTCTTACCGGACCGTCCACCTACAGGTGATTCGCAGCGGGGAGGTGTGCTTAGGACGTACCCACCCTGTTTGCTGCCGGCTGATGAGAGCGGTGTCTTTTTAGGGCTTCGCTGGTTGATGTGGTCAACAAGGATCTGGCCACTGGGGGCACTGGCTCGGCGGACTGTTGGACGCTTAACCACAGGGGATTGGTTGCTTGTACTGCCACGGTGACCTGTCAGGAAGAGAGAGGAGAGAAACACAAGGGATAAATTAGAATGCTATCAGAATTGACATTTAAGAAGTGAGGTGTGTGTGGTATATGTATTTACCCAACCCCTCTGCCATGCTCATATTTTATATACCCATGTATACTGAAGTATGGAAATTGTAGGCCTACTAATTGGCCTAGGTCTAGCCTTGGCCAATTATTAACACACAAATTTCTGTCTCATGTATCATGTCGTTTTCTGAGATCTAAAGTGAGACCTTTTGCAGTCGGAAATTGTAGACATATACCAATTGGCCTAGGCCTAGCCTTGACAAATTATTTACACACATGCATGCATCAAGTATTATCTTGTGTATAGAGCATTCCCTTAAAATTATGTTAGATTCTTGGCTCTTACTCTTGAGAAAATTTCACTTTGACATATAACCTTTTGAACAGAACCACTTTTGGCAGTATGATTACCTATCTTTGCAAGCTTGAAAAATACAATATTTACCAGTATTTGCAAGGAAATTTTTTTAAATTCATATTTTTAGAAAAATAATTACTCTTTAGTTTGGTTTGGTGGGTTTTATGGCGTATCAACCTTTGTAGGTTATTTAACGCCAAATCCATTTTTATGTAAATAATCAGTTCTATTTAAAACAATTCAGTTTAGCATAAGTACACAGTTTAATTGTCAAAAACATTTTCTTTTCAAACTATTCAAGCAGATATATGTAACAACTCAGTTAAGTGGAAATACAGTTTTAATGTCGAAAAACCGTTCTATTTCAAATAATTCAGTTAAGCATAAGCAACAGTTTAGATGTAAGTACGGTTTGATTGTCAAAAACATTTCTATTTCAAGCTATTCAGTTTTACTCAAACAATTCATTTTAGCATAAGTATGCTGTTAGTTCTATTTAACCCATAGATAGGACCCTTATCAGGTGCTACCACTCTGGGTCAGATTGGACCTGGGAGCAATGGCAATGAAGGGGTACTCCACATTCCCCAAAGCTCCAGCATTGCTGGAACCTCACCATAAGACTTATCCAGGACACTCGTTGGGGGGGTGTCTTACCCCTCTGCAGAGAAGCAGTCAGTGTATTCTACAGCCCCAGCTGACTGGGCAAAATTACTCTTTAAATTGACTTTTTGTCTTTGAGAAGAGTCGGTAATTATCCAAATGACATTTTTGTGTCTATGGTTTTCTATGTATTTACCCAAACCCTCCCCCATGAAGTGGACGTGACACAGGGTCAATTTTTAAGCACAGTAAAGCTAGTTGAAATTTTTAAGAAAGATTAATAATGAGAACGATATGGTGTTCAGAAAGTAACATTCATACAAATGGTGTCTATACGAAATACTGGCATCTTCTTTGTGTACAAGAAATTTCAGAACATGAGTTGGTTTGTGCTGTATACCAAATGAAATATAGATGAGAGCCTTGCTTTATGTTTTGTCTTGTCACAGATGGTTTGGTTGGTTTAATGGCATATCAAACTTTGCGGGTTATTTAATGCCAAATCTATCCTCATAGAAAAGCAGTAACACTATTTCAACCATTTGGTTTGATTTTATGGCATATCAACCATTGTAGGTTATTGAATGCCAAATCCTCTTTATACATATATATTAAATATATAGGATTTGGTTGGGTTGGGTTTTATGGCATATCAACTATTGTAGGTTATTTAATGCCAAATCCTCTTTATACATATATATTAAATATATATGATTTGGTTTGGTTGGGTTTTATGGCATATCAACCATTGTTGGTTATTTAATGCCAAATCCTCTTTATACATATATATTAAATATATATGATTTAGTTTGGTTGGCTTTTATGGCATATCAATCATTGTTGGTTATTTAATGCCAAATCCTCTTTATACATATATACTACATATATATGACTTGTAAACATAAGTCAACAAAGTTAAAATAGTTCCAAGTATTGCTATGTATCGTTGACAATTCAATTAAACATCAGTCATTAGTTTATATACAGATAAATGATCAAACAGTTCTATTTCAAACTATTCAATTTAGCATGTCATTTATTTGCACTCAGTTTAAACGTCAAACAGTTCTATTTGACCCATAAATAGGACCCTATCAGGTGCTACCATTCTGCGTTGAAGCGGACCTCGGAGTGATGGCAATGAAAGGGTACTCTATTCCCCAAAGCTCCAGCATTACTGGAGCCTCACTATCAGATGTCATTGAGGGGAGTCTTACCCCTTTGCAGATATGCAGTTGGTGTATTTTACAGCCCCAGTTGACTGGGCTATATTTCAATCGTAATTGGGGGTCATAGAGGAGTTCTAAATTAGATCAGACAACTTAAAGAACCAGCACATATGTTATACACAAACAACCTTCTACGAAGACCAAGCATAGAAATAAACACAATGGCCATTGGCTTAATGAGTAGAGTGTTCGCCAATGGTGTGGAAGACTAGGGTTCAATCCCAGGTCGAGTCATACCAAAGACTCAAAAAATGATACTTGATGCCGCCTTGCTTAACACTCAGCATTATAAGGTAAGGATAAAGTATTGAATAACCCGCAAAGTTTGATATGCCATTATAAGTTAAGGGTAAAGTGGAGCAATCCAGGGAAAGGAGTAGTGCCCTCCCCTACAACTCAATGTTGTAGCTATAGAAAAGGGAACTTTCGGGTCACCCTCGACTAAGGTCGCCAACTTTACTAATTAAGGAAACAGTATTGGACCCCAGAATCAGTAATGATGACTTATGAAAAAGAAGAAAAGTACCCTGACTGAAGAGTCAGAAAAAATGATATTAGGTTTAAAGCTCTTAAAAATAGTCACGGATTTATAATTTTTGCATATCATGGTCGGCAGCAGATTTCAATGTCAATTAATGGTTATTTTGTCAGTAGAGGAGGAAAAAAAACTCTAAAACACAAGAAAACTTTGTGTTGTTTATTCTTTCCACCCAGTTCTTTGTTGTTAATATATCCACGTATATTAAAAAAAAAACTCAAGGAAATGCTAGATTTAAAAAAGATTAATCCACCTCAGACCAGACGATTACTTTCAACAACTCTATGCCCAGAAAATTCCTGCACATAAATAATATGACATGAAAAGGAAAAGCACCAAAGAAATTAAAGAGACAGATAAATAATACTCCTTTTAATGAGAACCATTATACTCTGCTCGTAAAAAAGAAAAAAAAAAAAAAGAAAAAAGAAAATCCGTCATATCCAAAGAATCCTTGCATTCAACCACTTTAACTTTAAAGAAAAAAAAAAAAACAAAGAGTTCAATAAATGAACCTCCTAAAAATAAGGACAGTTACTGTCAATTAAACCTTCATGAAAAAAAGGGAGGATACTGTGCGAAAACAAAACAAAGAAATAAAGAAACAAACCCAAAAGAACCAAAAAACAAAACAAAAAAGACCAGTAACTGTTTCAATACGAAGTATAACAAACATGAATTCACCCATAACATGCTTCATCGTATTTCAACTGCAAACCTGACGTAGTTGTATGTAGTACACCTGACTAACAGTTCATACACACAGGTACCAACATCTTTACGAAATTATACGACTGAGTTTGTTTCGCTTTCTTTTAACAAGAACACAGTAAAAAAAATCTCTCTCACACACCTTATAAGAAACCCATTTTCTGTTCCCTACTAGCATATCCCTAAAACAGCACAGCTATCTAGGCAGGGACGTGTGATGTATTTAGAAAAAGAAAGATTAAATAAATACAATAAAGTAAATTCAGGAAGTTTAGAAATTCCCAGAAGCCTCTGACAGGAAGTTGGAACCACGCATGCCTTAAAATAGACTTAGGTGCACAAGAATGTGACCCGCTCTCTTCCAGCAGTGACCGTTGGATTGGGAATATCTATTTTGCCCCCCCGCCTGCTGATGAGAAAACCATGGATCCACTTAGTGGCACGCTGGTTAACTCTCCCACCAGTAGCAGCCGTCTCTAATAACAGCAGTCAATATTAAAAGCACCCAATGGACTTATCACCCGCTACTAAAAACATCGAATTTGGACATAGCTACCCACAAACGACTTACATATTTTAAAAAACCTTGTCTGGGAGACACAACCCTTTCATTTGTATTCAGGAAGAATTTCCTCATCCTCAGAATGGTTGTTGAACTCAGAAATAAATTTAAAATACAAAAGATATCATCTCCTTTCTTTCCTTCATTTAGAAATTCTTTTGTAGCCTTTCACAGACGAGACACAAGCAAAATAGAATGGGGTGAGAAAAAAACTAACGGAGTCAAATAAAAAAAAAAAAATCCAAGCTAGACAAAAACCCAACAACAAAATCACCTTTAGCCCCATAAATAATCCGTTGCTATTTTCCCAGGACAATAGATTTGAATACGCTAAGATACCAACACCAGAGTGAATTTATTATTCTGACTATAGTAAATAAGTAAAGTTGGCGACCTTTGTCGAGGGTAACCCAAAGGCTCCCTTTTCAATAGCTACTACACCAAAGTGTAAGAGGGCTGCTCCATTCCCTGGATTGATCCAATACCCTTAATCCGTACCTTATAATGCTGAGTGTTACGCAAGGCAGGATCAAGTACCATTTTTTTTTTTAGTATGACTCGATCTGAGATGGAACCCCAATCTCCCAGACCATTGGCAATGGCCTGAAGATCAAAATATTGCCTATTAGAACACATGGCATGCTAGAAACGCAAAGTCATTTGATATCTAGCATCGTTTTTTGATCCGTATTTCATTGCTAATTGTGTGTGTGGTGTGTGTGTCTGTGCTAACAAATTCACCGCTCATGAAATAACTTGTGTTATTTACATATTCTTTTGAAAGTCAGGAAATCAGCTTGAAATATATTTTTTATTTATAACTCGGTTGAAAAATCAAATAAAACAAAACTAATGACTTCGAAAGATATCACTAAAATTTGACAATGATTATTTTTTCAACTGATCAGGGCAGGGCATACAAAGCGTTTATCACTGACGTCAATGCGTCGTTTTTTTTTTTAAAGTCTAAAGTATATATTTACCCAACCCCTCAGCACGAGTAAGATGTGACACAAGGCCAATTTTTAAGCGGAGTTTAACAAGTTTGAATTTTTAGCCGTATGTGAAATGGTTATTATTGTTTTGTGAGGGGGAACCATTTTGTAGCCAGAGATTTGTAGGATGATTTCAGCTGGAGAAGTTGGTTTGTTAGTAGCGAGGGAAAGTTTGTTGTTAGCGAGGAAGATGGTTGTAACGTATGAGTGTTTACGTTTAGTTGTTTCCTCGCTTAGTGTTGTTAGTCCCCTCGCTAAGTTTAAGGGTAAATAAAGGTAGAATGATGAAGAAGAAATAAGATGGCGATAGTCGAAAGGTGATTTTAGAAATAGGTTTTTATTTGCAGCATGGAATATTGGGTTTGCTTTTGGTGTTGCAAGACTCGTGAAGGGTTCTGAGTACTGAGACGAAATTTAGTTATGAGAAGTTGAGATGGCAGCGTGTGTCGTCGGACGTGTGAGGGATTGTGTTTTTTCCATTTTGACGAAAGACATGTTGCAGTTGTAGGAATTGAACTTTGGATGTCACCGTGAGTTTCGTGTCTGGTATTTGGGGAAAGTAGGCGTTATCTCCATGCGTGTCGAGAGCGGGATTACGCTCAGATCGACATAGCCAATTTTGGGGTGACATAAAGTTGTGCCTGTGCGAGGCATGTTGAATGCATCTAATTTATATTCAACTGGGATTCCTCGTAAGGAATCCATAAATTAGATGGGTTCCCTCGTTTGTCCATGTTGCTGCTGCTGCTATTTTAGAGCCGCAGTGAAATGTCTGCACTGGGCGGCATTGTCCAGCTAAAAAGCATCGCTATTGAAGAACGGCCAGTGTGACGTCTGCACTGGTCGGCGTCCTCCAGCCAAAGAGACTGGGTTTGGCAGCTTACAAGATTTGGTGGCCGGAAATGAAGGTCCGGGGTGAATAGGATAAGTCATCCTGATTGGGTGAAATTAAGTGTCGAATTAAACTGCGTGCCAAACCAAAATACGAAATTTTCCCCTTCTCTACAAATTCAGAGTTTTCCTTCACCTATACCGGTAGCCATACCAAGGTGTTATATTCTGAGTGGTGGGCGAGAAATGCGTATGGTTGCAAAACAAAGAACGTATAGATACTCACAATAACACAGTAATGATGTTATAGAAAATTTTTTATAAATAGATTAAGTACAGAGAGTAGAATGGAGACATATGTTCACAGTTGAAGAATGAATTCAGTGGTAGTAGTTACAAAGTTCATGTACCGTACTTGTCTCGTGGTGAAGGGATGGTTTTCTCGGAATTAGGACGGCGTTGGTAGCTGCGGCGATCGTTTGATGTATCGGATGACAGGCGCCGGACGGTGCGTAGAATCCTTAACACGGGTCGTGTGAAGGAACAAGTCTGGTGATAATTATTTGGTCCGTCTATTTATATATTTTCTGTAGGCTCACAAACGGCAATTTTTGTGCCCCGCGGGAAGCGTTCCGATTGGATATTTATTAATGTATTTTTTTTTGTTAATTTATCGCAAACGGAAGTTCTGCGCGGAGCCGATGCGTGAGCGACTAACTTTTCATTTTGAGTTGAGAACTCGAAGTGGTAACTTCCGTTTTTTTTTCTTTTTTTCTTTTCTTTTTGTTTTTTCAAATCAAGGCAAGATCTCATCTTGTAACAAAGGTTAAAAAGAAACAGTCTTCCGTACAATTTACCCAGAGCTGAGAGGAGAATGTCTGGATTTGTAACAAGGGTCTTAGTGCTATATGAAATGCAAACAGACTCGTCCAGGATTCGAACTCAGGTCGTCGTGTCCATTTCCTCAGACCATTACACCACTGTATTGTTGGTTCTTCATAAGTCACACACACTTGTCTATTTTTCTATTACCCATTGTTTCTACATATCTACGCCCACGTGCGTGTGTGGGCGTGTCCGTCTCGAAATTATCCTTTATAATTAAATAGTTATATATATATATATATATATATATATATATATATATATATATATATATATAGTATTCGGTCCAGTTAAACCAGAGTTGGGAGTAATTCCTTCCGGACAAGAAAATCATTCAAGAGCTGAACATTTACATTTTCCTGGTAGAGAGCTCAATGTAATTAATTTTACAGAGCAATACTTTCTTTAAAGAAAAAAACCAAAGACCAGTTACTTTAGGATTATAAATTTATTTCCATCCTGTTTTTTGTTTCTGATGTGAACCAAAAACACGAAGAAAAATATAACAGGACTTCTTCAGATCCAATGGATAAATAAAACAGAATAGACACGGGGAGGGGGGAGGAAGAGAGTTGAAGAGTTACCTCCTCGTTTTATTGAGTTTCCGTTTTTTTATTTACCTATTTATTTCATTTTCAAAATTCTTCCGTCAGTTATAATTACGGTAATTTAACTTTTTTTTAATTTATATTATTTTATTTATTTTCTTTTCTTGTTAAGTTCGATAATTAACTTTTATGTTCTATGTCAATGTAATGAATTTTTGTAAGGGAAATATTTCACACACACACACACACACACACACACACGTGTGTGTGTGTGTGTGTGTGTGTGTGAAAGTAAATATGGATCAAAATCCGACAGTATGAAGATAGCAGAAAAATATAATAATCCAAATAGGTGAATTTATTATGATGAAAGTCGACGTTGATGAAGGTTAATGAAACCGAAAAGTTCAACGTCAACTTTACATCATAAGTTCAACTATTTGGATTATGTTTTTCTGATATATATATATATATATATATATATATATATACACATACATATATGGTACACCAAGAAGAATGACTTTTACAAAAAATATGCTTTACAGGAATTTATAAATGCGTAAGATATTTTTCAGCAGTTTAATTGATTTGTTTTATGGAATATATTTATGGTTGTATTTTAGATGGAGACGGGTGCTTCCAGAGAAGAACGGTTCTTCAGCCTGAATTAGTACAAGCCATTCAAATATTTCGGATGAGATTCAGAATAGACAGTGTCTGGTTGACCTTTAAGGTCACTGGGGGTCATCAGATGTCAAAAAACGTGAATTCTGGCTAAACGAATTCAGATGAAGAGTTAGAATGAACCAAGCTGGTACATAGACATTTGGTTGACAGAGACCACCATCCAAGTTGTGAACAGGCTCATTGGTGCTTAACTAAAGGCAATCAAGCAGAAACCGTTATTTTAAGGGTAAAGTAGAGATAAATACAAAATGTTTAGTAGGCAGAACGAGGTCAGATCCACGTTTTTCACATGGCCACCTACATGATGACTGTTCATGAGTAAGTAGTCAAATAGACTCTACATATTCCACCCCCCCAAAAATGTATGTACCCTGTATGGATACATAAAAACTCGCCCATATGACAGACCTAACAATTATTAAAAAAATAAAAAGGTTTTCTTTCTCAATGAAAACTTGCAGAATTTCATTATTTCTAATAGAACAATACACAGTAAAAACGGATGTTATTAGGTATTACAATATCCTCCCTCCATAAATAAGTAGACCCTTAACAATATTTTCAATAAAAAATAGTTAAGGTTACAAGTATTTCATTATTTCTAGAGGAAATAATAAACAATCAAAACGGATATTAGGTATTTCTTCACCAAACTAAATAATATTGAAAATATTAGTCTAGCGGGTAGATGGTTTGGTTTCTTTGTTTAATGGCATATCAACCATTGTAGGTTATTTAATGCCAAAGCCATTCTCCTAGAAGAACAGTAGTGGTACTATTTAACCCATAGCTGGGAGGATAAGGGGTTTCATACCTTTCCCAAGGGTATTTGCCTGAAAGTGAACGTAATAGCGCGACTGGAGTACGAACTCGCTTACTACGATTCCGCAGTCCATCGCTTTAACCATTACACCACGAGGACACCCACTAGCGGGTAGAGTGTTCGCCAATGGTCCGGGAGACCTAGGTTCAATCCCAGGTCGCGTCCTACCAAAGACTTTAAAAAAGGTATGTATCGAGGGTAAAGTGGAGCAATCCAGGGAAAAGAGTAGCGCCCTCCCCCTAAAACTCGGTGTAGTAGCTATTGAAAAGGGAGCCTTCTGGCCGCTCTCGACTACGGTCGCCAACTTGCTTATAATATATATATATATATATATATATATATATATATATATTCCACTGAAAAATGTCTGCAGTAATGAACAAATATTCATAATGACTGTCTCATCTCGACAGATGTTAGCCATCTTTTCCAGCAAAATTTCAACACAAACATCCTGATTAATAACTAATTCAACTTAAGTTGGTTGGTTGGGTTTTACGGCATATCAACCTTAGTAGGTTATTTAACGCCAAATCCATTTTTATGTGAATAATCACTTCTATTTCAAACAATTCAGTCTTGTATGTGAAAAAAGTTTAATTGTCAAAAACATTTCTATTTCAAACTATTCAAGCAGTTATATGTAACAATTCAGTTAAGTGTAAATACAGTTTTAATGTCGAAAAACAGTTCTATTTCAAATAATTCAGTTAACCATAAGCACGCAGTTTAAATGTAAGTACAGTTTAATTGTCAAAAACATTTCTATTTCAAGCTATTCAGTTTACTCAAACAATTCAGTTCAGCATAAGTATGCCGTTAATTCTATTTAACCCATAGATAGGACCCTATCAGGTGCAACCACTCCGGGCCAGAGTGGACATGGGAGCGATAGCAATAAAGGGGTACTCCACATTCCCCAAAGCTCCAGCATTGCTGTAACCTGACCATCAGATTGTTTATTGTCATATCTAGGACACTCGTTGGTGGTGGTGGTGGGGTCTTACCCCTTTGCAGAGAAGCTGTAAGTGTATTCTACAGCCTCAGCCGACTGGCAAATTCAACTTAGGAAAAATATACAAGGTGTGTAAGATGATAAAGTATTAAGATATCTGTCCGTCATTAGATTAAAGTAACACCCACTTGTTGGACACCTATGCCATTCTCTGGATAGTGACAGCCCAGTGATAAGCATAGCAAGATAACTGGTGATGATGCCAACAACAGGTTTTTATTAAGAGTACAGGCGTTTAATGCTGGTACTTCCTTCTCCAAGAGGAGTTGCCTTCACTGCAGGTTCTTCATTAAACTGAAACCCCTTCTACCCATATATATATATTAATAACTATATATATATATATATTATATATATATATATATATATATATATATATATACACACACACCAGGGGTGATGGCTTCTTGTATGCAACGCAGGATAAATAATTCTGAATAATCTAAAATTAACTATCGATTATTTTCAACATCTTTTGTATTTCCTATTTCTTAAGATAAACGTTACAAGCAATGTTATTTAGAGAGTTTAAGTAGAAAAAAAATTCTTGTTGGTTTAGCGAGAAAAGACGTAAGGGAAAACAATGATTTTAGTAGCTTCCCTACCGCCTTTGAGTAGGGAGTATGAGAGACAAAACACAAGACTTGGTTAGTGAAAGAGAGTTACAGTAAAGCAGACCTAGTTTCGCTTGCGTTGTAGTTAGGATTAGAAAAGGCTGTGTCTTTTGTCTTCCTGTTTTATCATTCTCTTCAAACAAAGTATATGAAAAGAGAGAGAGAGAATAATAAAGTTAGGGGGAGGTCAGAGAGAATAATAAAGTTAGGGGGGGAGGTCACAGAGAGAATAATAAAGTTAAGGGGGAGGTCACAGAGAAGAATAAAGTTAGGGGGGAGGTCAGAGAGAATAATAAAGTTAGGGGGGAGGTCACAGAGAGAATAATAAAGTTAAGGGGGAGGTCAGAGAGAATAATAAAGTTAGGGGGAGGTCAGAGAGAATAATAAAGTTAGGGGGAGGTCAGAGAGAATAATAAAGTTAAGGGGGAGGTCAGAGAGAATAATAAAGTTAGGGGGGTGGTCAGAGAGAATAATAAAGTTAGGGGAGGTCAGAGAGAATAATAAAGTTAGGGGGGGGTCAGAGAGAAGAATAAAGTTAGGGGGGTGGTCAGAGAAAATAATAAAGTTAGGGGGGAGGTCAGAGAGAAGAATAAAGTTAGGGGGGAGGTCAGAGAGAATAATAAAGTTAGGGGGGAGGTCAGAGAGAATAATAAAGTTAGGGGGGAGGTCAGAGAGAAGAATAAAGTTAGGGGGAGGTCAGAGAGAAGAATAAAGTTAAGGGGGAGGTCACAGAGAGAATAATCAAGTTAAACCGTAAGGTCACAGAGAGAATAATCAAGTTAACCGTAAGGTCACAGAGAGAATAATAAAGTTGGGGGGAGGTCACAGAGAGCATAATAAAGTTGGGGGGAGGTCACAGAGAGCATAATAAAGTTAAGGGGGAGGTCACAGAGAAGAATAATAAAGTTGGGGGAGGTCACAGAGAGAATAATAAAGTTAAGGGGGAGGTCACAGAAAAGAATAATAAAGTTAAGGGGGAGGTCACAGAGAAGAATAATAAAGTTAAGGGGGAGGTCACAGAAAAGAATAATAAAGTTAAGGGGGAGGTCACAGAGAAGAATAAAGTTGGGGGGAGGTCAGAGAGAATAATAAAGTTGGGGGGAGGTCACAGAGAAGAATAATAAAGTTAAGGGGGAGGTCACAGAAAAGAATAATAAAGTTAAGGGGGAGGTCACAGAGAAGAATAAAGTTGGGGGGAGGTCAGAGAGAATAATAAAGTTAAGGGGGGGGTCACAGAGAGAATAATAAAGTTAGGGGGGTCACAGAGAGAATAATAAAGTTAAGGGGGAGGTCACAGAAAAGAATAATAAAGTTAAGGGGGAGGTCACAGAAAAGAATAATAAAGTTAAGGGGGAGGTCACAGAAAAGAATAATAAAGTTAAGGGGGAGGTCACAGAGAAGAATAATAAAGTTAAGGGGGAGGTCACAGAGAAGAATAAAGTTGGGGGGAGGTCAGAGAGAATAATCAAGTTAAGGGGGGGGTCACAGAGAGAATAATAAAGTTAGGGGGGTCACAGAGAGAATAATAAAGTTAAGGGGGAGGTCACAGAGAGAATAATAAAGTTAAGGGGGAGGTCACAGAGAGAATAATAAAGTTAAGGGTGGGGTCACAGAGAGAATAATCAAGTTAAGGGGGGGGGGTCACAGAGAGAATAATAAAGTTAGGGGGGGTCACAGAGAGAATAATCAAGTTAAGGGGGAGGTCACAGAGAGAATAATAAAGTTAAGGGGGAGGTCACAGAGAGAATAATAAAGTTAGGGGGGTCACAGAGAGAATAATAAAGTTAAGGGGGAGGTCACAGAGAGAATAATAAAGTTAAGGGGGGGTCACAGAGAGAATAATAAAGTTAAGGGGGGGTCACAGAGAGAATAATCAAGTTAAGGGGGAGGTCACAGAGAGAATAATCAAGTTAGGGGGGTCACAGAGAGAATAATAAAGTTAAGGGGGGGTCACAGAGAGAATAATCAAGTTAAGGGGGAGGTCACAGAGAGAATAATCAAGTTAAGGGGGAGGTCACAGAGAGAATAATCAAGTTAAGGGGGAGGTCAGAGAGAATAATAAAGTTAGGGGGGTCACTGAGAGAATAATAAAGTTAGGGGGGAGGTCACAGAGAGAATAATAAAGTTAAGGGGGAGGTCACAGAGAGAATAATCAAGTTAAGGGGGGGGGGGTCACAGAGAGAATAATCAAGTTAAGGGGGAGGTCACAGAGAGAACAATAAAGTTAGGGGAGTCACTGAGAGAATAATAAAGTTAGGGGGGAGGTCACAGAGAAGAATAATAAAGTTAAGGGGGAGGTCACAGAGAGAATAATAAAGTTTGGGGGAGGTCACAGAGAGAATAATAAAGTTTGGGGGAGGTCACAGAGAGAATAATAAAGTTAGGGGGGTCACAGAGAGAATAATAAAGTTAAGGGGGAGGTCACAGAGAGAATAATAAAGTTAAGGGGGGGGTCACAGAGAGAATAATAAAGTTAAGGGGGGGGTCACAGAGAGAATAATCAAGTTAAGGGGGAGGTCACAGAGAGAATAATCAAGTTAAGGAGGGGGGGTCACAGAGAGAATAATAAAGTTAAGGGGAAGGTCACAGAGAGAATAATAAAGTTAAGGGGGGGTCACAGAGAGAATAATAAAGTTAAGGGGGAGGTCACAGAGAGAATAATCAAGTTAAGGGGGGGGGGTCACAGAGAGAATAATAAAGTTAAGGGGGAGGTCACAGAGAGAATAATAAAGTTAAGGGGGGGGTCACAGAGAGAATAATAAAGTTAAGGGGGAGGTCACAGAGAGAATAATAAAGTTAGGGGGGAGGTCACAGAGAAAAAGCCACCGAAAAGCAGAAATTCGTTTGCTTGCTTTCCAGCCATATTCATATTTACCAACCACCTCTGCTCAGGCAGGATACGACACAAGGTCAATTTTTAAGCGGAGTTTAACAGGTTTGAAATCAGAGTTTTTCTTCTCCTAGACTAGTTGTCTCACAAAGGCTGAAGAAATCAGTCTGCCCTACAATTTACCCATAGCTGGAGGGAGAATAATTGGATTCATAACTTTCCCAAGGGTATTAGTGCTATGTGAAATGCTATTTCCAGCCATATTAAGTCAACAAACACTCTCTACTGAAGCGATGATATTTTTAATGACTCTTACGGTTGAAATCAAAGACCTGCCTATTGAAAGGACTTATAAGTAAAGTTGTCTCCCTTTAGTCGAGGGCGACCAGAAGGCTCCCTTTTCAATAGCTACTACACCGAGGTGTAGAGGAGGGCGCTACTCCTTCCCCAAAAGTGAAGTTGGCGACCGTCGTCAAGGGCGAGCAGAAGGCTCCATTTTCAATCGCTACAACACCGAAGTGTAGGGGAGGGCACTACTCTTTTCCCTGGATTGCTCCACTTTACCTTTGATACGTACCTTATATTGCTTAGTGTTAACCAAGGAGTTATCAAATAACATTTTTATGACTCGACCTAGTATTGAACCCAGGTCTCCCGGACCATTGGCGAACACTATCCACTAGGACAATGAGCTGGTATAAAAGACTTATAGTTGGATAGATTTAAACGATAAGTCTGTATTATTCGATTTTGAACAACATTCTGGATGAAGTTATTGTTCACGTCGAGCAAAGATTTAAAACAAGGGAAGTGTTTAGATTTCTTGAACTGTTAAATCCCATGCTTTTTCACGCTTACGAAAAAACTTTCCGATGGAAATGATTTCAACTTTGGATGCAGATAAAAACATATTGGATTTGAATGGGTTGAAATGCGAGCTGAAATCAGTCTATACTGCAGATTTTGCAAAGCAAGCGTAAAATATCCAAGAAATCGCAGAGATAATATGGAAACTTAAACTAAACCAAAGTCTGGAAGAAGTTACCAAATCATTACATCTGATTCCGACCAAACCTGCCACATCTGCTTCTTGTGATATCGTTTTCATGAAAGCATGTAAATGATTATATGAAGAGTTCCAAAAATGAAGAATGATTTGGTTTTCATTTTCATGAAAAAAAACCTTTTGAAGAAGATGAAGGTAGAACATGGTGCTGGTACTTTTTACAACAAAATGATCGATGAATTTGCCAAAAAAGAAACAAAGAATTCAATTGATTGATGACTATATTCTATTCACTTATAGATTTTATAATTTTCACTCATAACCAAAAGCAGTCAACAGTATATTACTAATGGGGTGAGTGTGTGGATCAAGTCGACTGGAGAGGGGTATCAAGTCTGAAGCAGGACTAGTTAGTAGAAGTGTATTTTTCCCACATTAAAGTCAGTTCCCATTACGTTCACAGATGGAGGAGGTGGCAAATAATTTTCGGGGGGTGGGGGCATAGACTTAAGCTCTTCTTTTTCCTCTGCCTTGCGGATTAGCCTGTATAATGAACAGCATGATCTGATTCCTAAGTCACATTTCGTTATATATATATATATATATATATATATATACACACATACATTTCGTTATATATAGAACGAAATGTGTGTGTGTGTGTATATATATATATATATACAACGAAATGTATATATATATATAAAACGAAATGTATATATCATCAAGTCATGCTGCTAGCATGGATATATATATATATATATATATATAGTCATCCACAGACAGACTGTCTTTTTGTATCACAACTCTTCAGTGTGGCTAGACACGTAGGACGCTTGAAGCTGGGATCGAAACCCACCCAACTTTACGTTTGACTTAGTATCATACCGCTCAGCCAACAAGCGAACCACGTCAGCTCGGGAATTATAAGCCATTAAGTAGTAGCTTTCGTTTGTTTACATTTTATACCTTACCGGACACCAGAGTGCTCAATTCGTTTGAAGAGCTTTGCATTATGCGATTGGCAGCCGTAAATTCCTTCACCGGGGTGCTCAATTCTCATTGGGGAGCGTCCCAAACCAAATAAAAGTAAGTTTAAGTCATGATCTTCACTCATCCATCATATTTCTTTTGTCTTTCCCTCCTCGAACAGGCTAGAAGATGGTGACTTATGGTTTTCGCCCGTATATCATTTTTGAGGCACATAAAAAATTCTCTGGAATTTTGAGAGACAAGCAGATTATTTAATCCCAGCCAGAAAGCCAGACTTAGTGATGATAGGACAATACTATCAAATGGTATATGCACAAACTAGAATCCGTCTTAGAGTATGCAGTGCATAAAATTCTCTGGAATTTTGAGTTACAAGCAGATCACCTAATCCCAGAAGTCCAAACCTAGTGATAATTAAAAAGAAAAAAAAACCCAAACTTGCCGTATAGTGGATTTTCAGAGTGAAAATCGAAGAAAGCGAAAAGCGAGTCAAGTATTTAGACCTTGCCAGAGAACTAAGATAGTTCTGAAACATAAGGGTGACGGTAATATCAGTTGTAATTGGCGCACTTGGAACGGTCTCCAAAGACTTGGAAAGGAGTCTGGAAGAGTTGGAAATTGGAGGACGAATCGAGACTATCCAGACTGCAGTATTGTTAAGATCGGTTAGAATACTGAGAAGAGTCCTGGGGAGACTTATTGTCACTCAGACTCTAGTGAAGGGCATCGCATAAAAAAAAACTCACAACGAGTATAATTCTTCTTGGCTAGATTTCGCGAACGAAGATTTATGAAGAAGGCTGTCCACGTCGACTGCAGGCATGCTGATGGCTGACGAGGCCGATGCAGGACAGGCAAGTCTCGCAACAGCGACTGTAGTTAAAGGTCTGGTCGGGTATGGCTGCTGAGGTTCCCTGGATCTTCATCTACAGCTTTTCTCCCTGAGGTTGGCTCTGCGGGAGTTCTCGAAAGGTGGAGACGACCTGGTGGACGGTGCGGCGCCAGGCCTGACGGTCAGCAGTAAGTGTCGACCACTGGTTGTGGTCAATGTGGTAGGTACCGAGGGTCTTCTTGAGGGAGTCTTTAAAACGTTTCTTTGGTGCCCCTCTGTCACGGTAGCCAGTGGAGAGTTGCCCATACAGAGTATATTTGTCATACGCCCCACCAGCGTACGAGTGTGACACAAGGCCGTTTTTTTAGGTGGGTCCAGTCCTAGAGCCGAAGCCCAGACGCGTCCAGCAGTCCCAAAAATGCCTCGGGCCTTGTACGCATTCACCTTTTTGGGGCACCTCAGGCGCTAGGCGATAAACCTAACCCCTTCAAGGAGGGTTAAAGCCTGGAAGGGATAGCCCCTTGAGGCCAGAGGAATATCCAGCGATGAGGACAACACCCGACCGAACCGTGTCGTTCAACCACGGCCGGCCGAAGTGTCTCACTAGAAAGATAGTCTCCTCGCTACTAGAGTTGCCCATTCAGAGTATGATAATAAAAAAAGGAGTATCGTAATAAAATGGGAGTATGATAATATAAAAAGGAGAGTAATAAAAAAGGAGTATAATAATAAAAACTAAAAAGTAAATGATTGAAAATTATTCTAAATTGATTAATCAATCAAAGCATGGCATTTTTTTTCTTTTATTATTACCAAAGATATTTCACCGGAAGAATATTCTTGATGAACATGTTAACGTTTTTATTTTAAAAAATATTAGAAGTGGGTACTCATGGGGCAAAAATGTTAAAAGTGGGTACTCATGGGGCAAAAATGTTAAAAGTGGGTACTCATGGGGCAAAAATGTTAAAAGTGGGTACTCATGGGGCAAAAATGTTAAAAGTGGGTACTCATGGGGCAAAAATGTTAAAAGTGGGTACTCATGGGGCAAAAATGTTAAAAGTGGGTACTCATGGGGCAAAAATGTTAAAAGTGGGTACTCATGGGGCAAAAATGTTAAAAGTGGGTACTCATGGGGCAAAAATGTTAAAAGTGGGTACTCATGGGGCAAAAATGTTAAAAGTGGGTACTCATGGGGCAAAAATGTTAAAAGTGGGTACTCATGGGGCAAAAATGTTAAAAGTGGGTACTCATGAGCAAAAGTAAGTATGATTCATAAATAAGGCATTGAAAAGTCGTATTGATTTTATTGGCCTAATGAGTAGAGTGGCCGCCAATGGTCCAGGAGACCGGGGTTCAATCCAAGGTAGAGTCCATACCAAAATGGAGCAATCCAGGGAATGGAGTAGCGCCCTCCCCTACACCTTGGGGTAGTAGCAATTGAAGAGGTCGGCAACTTTTATAATTACACACAGAATTTTACATGGATTTAGCTAATTTGGTTCATTGCAACGTTTATCTTAACACAAAAAAAAGTCATCAATATAATTATAGAAGGGTTATTTCTATCTTAGAATTTTAAAAGATATGTTTTTTTGTGTGTTTTTATATATATATATATATATAAGATACTAACTACACAGTTATATATAATACTAAACACATATATATATTTATAAGAAATCTCAACTATATTATATACATACACACACCTATATATAGTACTAACTACACACACACACGAGATACCAACTATATACGATACTAACTACACGCGCGCACACACAAACTAACTACACATCTATATATAATACAAACTACACACACACACACACACACACGAGATACCAACTATATATATATGTATATATATGTACTAGTTACACGCGCGTGCGCACACATTATATAACTACACGTCTATATATAATACAAACTACACACACACACACGAGATACCAACTATATATATATATATATATATATATATATATATATATATATGTACTAGTTACACGCGCGTGCGCACACATTATATAACTACACGTCTATATATAATACAAACTACACACACACACACGAGATACCAACTATATATATATATATATGTACTAGTTACACGCGCGTGCGCACACATTATATAACTACACGTCTATATATAATACAAACTACACACACACACACGAGATACCAACTATATATGTACTAGTTACACGCGCGTGCGCACACATTATATAACTACACGTCTATATATAATACGAACTACACACACACACGTACGTATACATGAGATACCAACTATATTTATAAAAAGGATAACAAGTATATATGTGAATGGAATATAACTTAAAAAGCATTATATGTATAAAATCCTTTCATTAGTAAATACAATCAAGTATATACATTTCATAAATAAATTGATTTTAACGGCAGGTCAATGTGACAAGGGTTATTTTATTCCTAGAGGTTAGGAAAGTGTGTATTATATATATATATATGATTTTGTTTGGTTTATTTATTTAATGGCATATCAACCTTTGTAGGTTATTTAATACCGAAGCCATTCTTCTAGAATAACAGTGGTGGTACTATTTAACCCATAGCTGGGAGGATAAGGGGGTTCATACCTTTTCCAAGGGTATTTGTCCGAAAGTGAACGTAATAGCGTGACTGGAGTACGAACTCGCTTACTATGATTCCGCAGTCCATCGCTTTAACCATTACACCACGAGGACACCCCCACATTTTTGTGTGTGGTTCAAGTTTTTGCATATGGTTATATGATATCAAGTATTCCTATATGATACAAATAATTTCCACCCAGATCTATTTGACCCATAGACGAGACCCTCACAGGTACTACTACTCCGAGTCAGAGTGGGCCTGGGAGTAATGGCAATGAGAGAGTACTCCCTACTCCCCCAGAACATCTTTTTTTCCTTGGAATTGATGTAGTCCGCATATTCTAGGCACAGCTGTCAAAATTATATATATATATATATATATATATATATTGTGTGTGTGTGTGTCTGCAAATCCAGTGACGTGTTAGTGCTCGTTTCAACTGATTGACCCGAGTGGATCATTTTTTTTTTTAAATGACAATTCAATCATGACATTCCTCGGCGTTACCTACATACCTCCTTCTCCCCACTTCCACCTGCTCCTCCACCACAACACACGGACTATTTCAGCACCACATTTTTAAAGAAGTACAACAAGTTAATCTTTTGTCGATTATTTTTCTTTCTCTCTTTAGAGATGTACGACTTGTATTAGACGTTCATTTTTTTTTTTTACACGAACAACAGTGAAATATTTCATACGTGTTGGAACAAGACGACGTAGTGAGGAAGCTATATCGGTAAGAGAAGGAGTCATTAGGAGAGAGAGAGTGAGAATTTGGGAAAACATGAAAAAGAGATGAAAGAAACAAGGTTTACAAGAGAGCTATATATATATATATATATATATATATATATATATATATATATATATATTAAATAATAGCCCTTATGGTAAAAAAATACTGCAAGTGATTTGAAGATGAAAATATACAACGAATCACTGTCAAGAGGAAAAATATATATATTGGAAAAAAAAACCGACCTTGTCATACCAATTGAAAAAAATAAAAAAAAACCACCGTTAGGGCTACTAAGCTACAATGCAAAAAGTGCTCAATACTAAGAACAAAATAGTAACGATAATTACTGAGTGAGTCATAAGTAATTATCGTTACTATATATATATATATATATATATATATATATATATATATATATATATAGAGAGAGAGAGAGAGAGAGAGAGAATTTGGTAAAACAAGAAAAAGAGATATAAGAAGCAATGTTTGAGAATTGTATGCGTGTGTATATATATATATATATATATATATATATATATATATATATGAGAGATAGAGAATTTGGTAAAACATGAAAGAAGCAAGGTTTGAAAAAGAGCATTATATATATATATATATATATATATATATATATATATATACACACACACATGAGAGAGAGAGAATTTGGTAAAACAAGGAAAAGGAAGAGTCTTGCAGAGATGTAGTCGGTGTATTCTACAGCCCCAGATGACTGGGCTTTTCATATATTAGAAATTGGAAGAAAATGATTTTATTTCAGTTTTTCCTCTAGTTTCTTGTTTTTTTTAAAATTTAACCTGACTAAGCTATTAAATTCCTAAGAAAAGCTTGCCCTACTCCCATCTTCCTTGTCTTTCCGAGCTTTGGTTGGGTGCCTTGACTGTATTCACATCTCAGAGCTTGTCAGTGGCGGAGTGAGTCTGAAAATTCCATCGGGAAAACTTGTTAAAAAGCATCCACCAAGGCCAACTCGGACGGATCCAAAAGGATCAACAAGGGCCAATCCAAAATAATCCACTCAAAAGGATCAAGAAGGATCCATTCACAAAGAATCCAAAAGAGCCCACTTAAAAGGATCTAGAAGACACCTCACAAAAGGTTTGGTTTGCTTTCTTTGTTTAATGGCATATCAAACTTCGTAGGTTATTTAATACCAAAGCCATCCACGTAGAAGAACATCAGTGATACTATTTAACCCATAGACAAGGGATAAGGGGGTTCATACCTTTCTCAAGGGTATTAGCCCGAAAGTGAATGCAATAGCACGACTACAATTCCAACTCGCTTAGTTTGAAGCTGCAGTCAACCAGCACTTCAACCATTACACCACAGGAACTACTCCATTCTCAAAAGGATCCACAAAGGCCCACGCAAAACGAAAAGATCTCTCAAATGATTCCAAAATAGCCCACTCAAAAGGATCCATTAGACTCCACTGAAAAGGTTCCAAAAGAGTCTACTCAAAAAGGATCCACAAAGGCCTACTCAAAACGAATCCAGAAGAGACCTCTCAAAGATTCCAATATAGCCCACTCAAAACGATCCATTAGACTCCACTGAAAAGGTTCCAAAAGAGTCTACTCAAAAAGGATCCACAAGAGTCCACTTAATCCTAAAAACGTAGTCAAATGAATCAAACAAAAGTTTTTAATAAGCAAAAAGGTTTTTCATTTGATAATAGCTTTATTTTCAGGTTGATGAACTGGAGAAAAATAATAAACGTTTTGATGATCGTTTAAAAACAAAAATCTTAATCATTAAACAACCCAGTTGTTGAATTTCCAAAGGATAATTTGAAACGGTTTTCAAAACAAATAAAATGAAAACTGTGTATCTTCTTTTTTTTAATGAGTACACATCTCAGTAAAGAGAGTCAAAATCCAGTGATTTACAAATCTCAACAGGAAACAATTTAGGAAACTGTGTTGAGTTCTTCACAAAAAGAAATATCATTATCATCAGAGATTTCTGAAAGTGGTGGGAAGATAAAACAAATCGAATAATAACAATAAAGGGTTGAAATAAAATGAATACATTTTTCCCATGATGCAAAAAGATAAAAGAACCGGAAAGGGTTTTTTTTTTTGCGAGCTGCCCATTTTTATTACCCCCACTTCCGCAAAGGAGATAACAAGGCTCTTTTCATTTCCTAATGAGGGACCTCGAAATAAGTACAACTTTAGTTATTGGTCTTTCCCAACTCAGCACAATTCTAACTTCTGACCCGACGTGTGAAAAAAAAAAAAAAAAAAAAAAAAAAAAAAAAAAAAACCTGACAAACAAAAGAGACATTACGGACTTTGCTTCCTTAAAATTTTGTCCTAAAAAATGGTCCGTAGTAAACTTTGTCCTAAAGAATGAATAAATGGTCCGTAGTAAAAACACAAACTTTATTTTATCACTAAGGGTTTTCGGACTATTGCCTTCATCTTTATTGTTATTTCCACAACGTTTCGGCTGTTATGTCCTCCGGCCTTCTTCAGGTGTTTATCGAACTACGTCCTTTATTGAATCCACGGGGGTCGCCTGTTCTGATTCCGTTAGCCATAATCGGGCACAAGTGTTAATTATTCGTGTATTGTTACTCACCTGCATTCAGGATTGAACTTGCAACCTCCAGATGACTGTCTCTTTAGAAGCTTAGGGAACCAACGCCTATAACCGTTACGCTATGTGTCATGCAGGACAATTCTTTATTTTATAATTGTTTTATATATGAAGACGACGCACAAAGCTAACAACTAACTTAAACACCATAAAGTGGGCGCCTCTGGTGGAGTAATGGTTAGCAAGCTAGACCTGCAAACCTTCATGAGTTCGAGTCTCACTGGGTGCCCGATTAATATAGCCTTGTACCACATTTAAGCAAAAAACTTAGTTTAGTTTGGTGGCATATCAACCATTGTAGGTTATTTAATGCTAAATCTATTTTCATACATATGAACAGTTCTCTTTGAAACAGTTCGGTTTAGCATAAGCATACAGTTTAGTTCTATTTGACCCATAGATTGGACCCTATCAGGTGCTACCACTCCGAGCCCGAGTGGACCTGGGAGTGATGGTAATAAAGGGGTATTTCGCATGACCCAAAACTCCAACATTATTCGAGTCTCGCTATCAGATACTTTAATGTCATATCCAGAATACTCGTTGGAGAGGGGATCTTACTCCTCAGCAGAGATGTAGGTATATTCTACAGCCCTGGCCGACTAGGTTGATTTTCGATTGGCTTTTTTTTTTGTGGTTGGAAACACCAACGAGACAAGGCGTAGCGTGGAGAGAGAGAGAGAGAGAGAGAGAGAGAACGAACCACCCAAAATTGTGAAAACAAAATAAGACTCGTGAATTGTTTCCATTATCCGTGTTCTCATGTCGTAGTGGCTAACGTCCTATACTGTGAACTTGGAGTAAGCGGTTCGAACTCCAGTCGCGTTATCATTATGCTTACTTTCGGGTTAATACTCATGGGAATGGTATGAAGACACTTTTCTCCCCTGGTAAGGGTTAAATAATATCACTCGTGTTTTTCTACAAGAATACCTTTGGCATTAAATAACCCACAAAGGTTGGAACCCAAACAGTTTACACGTATTTTCATGGTCTCAGTAAAGTGAATGAAGAAATTAAATGGAAAGTCCAATATTTGAGGTGAATTATATTTTTGTGCTTTCTCTCATCCCCTAATATAGGGCTTTGGTGGTTAAAAAAGAAAAAAAAAGACAAAAAATGAAATAAAATAAAGGTAGCTGTTCCCAGAAGCCTCTGACAGGAAGCAAGAACGACGCATGCCTAAAGAAAGAGCCTTCCGGCGTTGAAGATAAATTCTACCATTTCAGCCGTACCCCTGATACTGGACGAACTTCCTTCTCTTAGCTGCTGGCAGGTAGCGCACATGTTCACCAAGTCTCGGACTTGGCATAAGGTCGAGTCTTCTGTTAGCAGTAGCCTCTATAGAAAATATCCACTGGACATACCCCAAATCTCAATTTCATAAACCCACCGAAAACGACTGGATATGTTTTAACACCTTGTTTGGGAGACGCGACTATGTTTACTGGTTTTAGGAAGAATTTCCCTCGCCCATAGAAGAGTTGTTAAACCAAAAAATAAAGTTTGAGTTGAAAGGTATCTTCGTCTCTTTCTTTCATTCTTTTCTTAGTTCTCTTCCAGCCTTCCACAGACAAAGAAGCCGACAAGTTAATAAGGGTAAGAAGAACAAAAGGAGTCAGATACTTCAACCCAAAACCATAGACCGACGACGACAACAACCTACGAACCATGAAATAATAACCAACAAATTCTCGGCTGTTATGTCCTCCGGCCTTCTTCAGGTGTTTATCGAACTACGTCCTTTATTGAATTCCAGACAACAACCTACGAACCATGAAATAATAACCAACAAATTTTCGCAGCCCAATAGGGCTTATTAAACCTTTTACAGAAATAAACACCTTGTAACCAAATTTAATTTCCATTCACCCACAAATAAATAAATTAATTAAATATCAAATTACAAAACAATTTACGAGGGTCTGATACAATTTACAAAAGAAAAGAATCAGTAAACTATAAATGCAAACACAGTTTCAATTCTTCAAATATTTTTGATTAAGAAGGATGGCTGTGGTGGGCATAGAGGAGATCACAAATTTTAGATTACAGATTTGTGATTTTGAACTACAAATCACGTTCTATGTTCAAATTGGTTTGTTTGTTCAGTAAATTATCTAGATGCCTAAACCCAGATTCCATCAAATCATCATCATCATGTCGTGCCGCAAGCACGGATATCCCTGATCCTCTCTCGCCACTCCTCCCTATTGTTCATCGCTTCTGGCAGGTCCTCACAGAGTAGTTGTATGTAGGTTCGAGCCGGTCTTCCTGCCCTTGCTTGGCCATGTGAGGGGGTCCATAAGAGAACATCACTTCTGAGCTCGTCCCCGCTTCTCCAGCAGTGTCCTGCATGTCTGGTTCGTCTAACTTTGATAGTTTTCGTGATGGGAGGTTGGTGGCCGTACAGCTGCTGCTTTTTGGGGTGTTGCCTCCAGGACTTGTTCAAAATTGCTCGCAGCATTCTTGTGTAGTTGCCATCAAGCTTTTTCTCAGCCGTTTTGTTAGCGTCCATGTAGTGCATCCATATAACAGTATCGACAAAACCGCTGCTTGGAAGAAACTGCGTCTCATTTTATCAGTCAGGTCTGACTCCCATATGACCGATAGCCTACTGATAGTTGTCCATGCTTTTGGTAGTCGCGTGTCGATGTCTTTTTCGGTTGATGAGACACTGCTTCCTCGGTAGGTAAACTTATCAAGTAGTTTCAGAGAACTACCGCCGAGTGTGGAGATGTCGCCTGTTTGATTTAAGCACATGTATTCCGTTTTGTGTGCATTGATATGGAGGCCAATACCTCTGGCGGTTCGTTCCAGACTATGCAGTCGTGTTTCGGTTTGGGCGAGTGCATTTGCCAGAATCGCTATGTCATCGGCGTAGTCGGTATCCGTAATTGTTTTTGCAGGGTACCTTCTGCTTCTTTTCTTTGTCAGCTCGAAACCATCTTCTTTGATTTTATCAATCGATGTTCTAGGCACGTAGAGAGGTATGGGGCAAGTGTGTCTCCTTGTAGTACTCCAGCTACGATGTTGAAGTAGTCTGTCTGTGTCTCCATCCAGAGAACGCACTTTCACTTTGGTGTTTCTATAGAGAATCATTATAGCTGCGACGGTCTCTTTTGGTATGCCATATGATAGTAGAATTTGATCCATTTTCCCTCTGTGAATGGAATCAAAAGTCTTGGTCAAGTCGACAAATAGTATTGTTGCCTGTAGGTTTTTTGCCCGTACGCCTTCAAGGATTCTAGGGATGGTCAATAATTGTGAGGTCGTGGATCTATTTCTTCGGAAGCTATTTTGGTTTTTCCAAAGAATGTTTTCAATTTTGGGTTCTATGCAGTTTCGTAGTAGTGCATTGTATATTTTGGCTGCTATGGATGTAAGTGTTATACCTCGGCAGTTCTTGGCTAATCCGAGGTTGCCCTTTTTAGGGAAAGGGAGGATGCATCCCTTCATCCATCTGTCTATAGGATTTTGATTATATACGGCATTACAGTGTCGGAGCAGTATGTCGTCGAATTTTCTGGTCTTCCATACCTCTGGGGGTATTTCATCAAGCCCTGCGGCTTTTCTATTTTTAATTTTTCTAAGTACCGAGTCGAGTTCTTCATGAGTAAACGGTATTCAATTCCTTTGAATGTGTACACAGACTTTGTTTCAAGATAGAAAGCCATTTCAGTACATTTTCTTTAAAAGAAAGGAGCTTAAATTTGCACTTTCCACTTTGAAAATGTCGTATGTGAACAACACATCACTCGAGGCCAGACATTCTGCTCGATGTACGATATTTTGAAACGAGTCAACATAATCTCGGGATTTCTGTTCTGTAGATATAAAGGGATTTAAAAATGCAAACCCCCTGTGGACCCCTATGCTTTTATTCACCCTGCCAAAATGCTATTTACCCCCAGGGGTCTATATAGACAACTTTGAGAAGCACTGCACTAGACGATTCCTATAACTGATAGAGCAATCGTCTGTGACAATTTCGGATAAGATATTCTTAGACTGGGCGTGAGAAATTTGAAACTGTTGCAGTCGGGTTTATTTTAGTGATTAAAGAGTTTTTCTAACTTTGTTCTCAACCCAGCAACCCCAGCAACGATATTATTCTCAAATACTGAACAGCTCAGCCATCTCCGTATAATCTCAGACAAACAGAAAAGAATGAGGATATATGAAACTCCCAAAGATAAGGAAAAGGCAAAAATGTTTCCAAATATTTTATCCAGTTATTCATTTTTTTCTTCTCTTCTAATTAAAAAAAAATGAATTTGGTAGCCAAACTTCTTAATATCCTGGATCTTACAAACTTTCTACTTTTTCTAGAAGGTGAAGCACTTGCCTTCTCTTTAGAGATGAGCAAGAATGAACAACAGGACAGAGATGATAGAGCTGAGATTAAAGAAAGCATTTACAGAAGAAATCTTTGAAAAACTCAAAAAGGTCAAATGGACCAGAGAATCAGTGGATGTCAACAATATTAAGAGGGTGGTAGTATACATGGGAAGAGGATTTGTGCAAACAGCAAAACCAAGTTTTGTGATTGGCTTCCCAGATAGCATATTAGTAGCCCTGCAACAATTACCCGATGTAGAAGAGAAAATGGAGATTACTGAGATGTTGGTTGGTTGGGTTTAATGGCATATCAACCTCTATAGGTTATTTAATGCCAAAGCCTGTTTACATATATGTACGGTTTGTAAACACATTATTTAATGATACCATACTAAAACCAAATAACTCATTTACTCGCATATAAGTAAATATTTTCAAGTATTTCTATATGACATTAATTTATTTAGTGATGAGAGTTTTTTTTGTCACTACTATTTCTACTAATACAAACATAATGGTATTAGTATATTTTTAATTGAGGAGAACATAAATTTAAAATATTTTTTAATGTTTCCTTGCCAATAGCAAATATACGACTATCTAAAGCACTAAGTAGTTAGTGTCTCATCTATGAGTCAAATAGATCTCTTCGAAAATTATTTATATTGGATAGGAATACTTGAAACTATATAACTGTGTCAAATTTCAGCAAAGATTACCAAGGAAAAAAAACCTGGATATTTATGGGAAAGCATTGAATATCATCTGACATTTAATTCTGTCAGTTGGGCTTAGAGTACACCGATTGCATCCTCTACAGAGGGGGTAATACTCCCCACTCCATGAAAGGGGTGTCTTCAATATTCTCCAGTATTGGAGCCTCACCACTGGATGTAGGTTAGCGCCATATTCAAGACACCCCTTTCGTGGAGTGGGAAGTCTTGCATATGGCGCTAACCTACATCCAGTGGTGAGGCTCCAATACTGGAGAATATTACTAACTGTTCTTCTAGAAGACCACTGGGAACTTTTGCACATGGTTTATATATGGAAGAAATATGATACAAAACCAAAATTTGGAAGAAGTTGAAAACTTCTGAAGTGAGAGAACGTTATATTAAATTAGTTGTCTAAATTTCTTGACGAAGCTTGATGATTTTTATCATTAAGATTCCCGAGTTCGACAAACACCCGAAGAAGGCCGAAGGACATACCGGCCGAAACGTTGTGGAAATAACAAAGATGAAGACAATAGTCTGAAAACCCTTAATGATAAAAGTTATATTAAATATTTAAATTTATTCCATTCTTTCAGATATTTTACACAGTCAATTCATTCATGTGTGGGTCATCAGTAAGGTGTTTAGATGTATGCATATTCATTGAACAGTCTGGCACAAGGCCACAAGTGTGAGTCATCTAGTAAAGACTCACCAATAATCTTTAGCTTGTCAACCATGACATCAAAGTTAGGTGTCTTGAGATTCGTTACAGGTATGAGATACTCAGTGAGGATCAAATTCACTCCGGTAGTAGCATCAAGTGATTTTAATATGTCAACCTGTCTAGGGGTATTTTAAGTCTTGAGGTTAGGGAATTGCATTCATTGTATGATTTTATCGACATTTTTTGTCTAGTTTTTTGAAAGATGGTTGGTCGGTTGGTTTTATGGCATATCAACCTTTATAGGTTAATTAACACCAAATACATTTTTATGCGAATAGTTCTATTTAAAAAATTCAGCTTAGCATGAGTACACAGTTTAATTGTTAAAAACATTTCTATTTCAAGCTATTCAAACAATTCTAATTCAGCTAATTCAGTTTAGTATAAGTACAAATTTTGTTTACACACACTTAAATGTCAAAACAGTTCTATGTTAAACAATTCAGTTTAGTGTAAGAACAGTTTTAATGTCAAAAAGCAGTTCTATTTCAAGCAATTTAGTTTAGCCTAAGCACACAGTTCTATTTAACCTATAAGGTCCTATCAGGTGCTACCATTCCAGGCCAGAGTGGACCTGGGAGCAATGGCAATTTAAGGGGTGCTCCATATTCCCCAAAGCTCCAGCATTACTGGAACCTCACCAGATTTTTTAGAATCATATCCAGGACACTCATTCAGGGGGTGTATTCTACAGTCCCAGCTGACTGGGCAATGTTTCTAAAGAGTTTTTTTGCACCGTTAAATAATATAAAATATTCCTGTCTAATACAGATAATTTTCACACAGTTGTATGGTTTCAAGTATTCCAATCTAATACAAATAATTTGTACACAGTTGTATGGTTTCAAGTATTCCTATTTAATACTGATAATTGTATGGTTTCAAGTTATTTCCAGATATATAGCCCCAAGTAACTATTCTTAATACAAAGAATTTACAGTTATACAACATAAAGTATTTCTATCTAATACAAATAATTATATGGTTTTAAGTAATTATTTCTATTTGATGATAATCATTTGTTTTAACTTCAAGAAACAATTCTTAACACAAATAACTTACAGTTATATGGTATCAAGTATTCCTATCTAATACTAGTAATTCCTAAATAGATCCATTTGACTGATGGAAGGGACTTACAGGTACTTCCACATCAGTTCAGAGTAGACCAAGGAGTAATGGCAATAGGGTACTCCATAACACAACATATCTCAAGAACTGGAGCCTCACCATCATATGCAGTTTAGTGCTATAACCAGGACACCCCCTTTTTTTTGGAGGGGGTACTCCTCTACTAGGGATATAGTCAGCATATTCTAAACCTCACTGACAGAGTGGTAGTGATTTCTAGAGTGACTTGTTAACCATTACAAGAAAGCAAGTTGCATTCTCTAAAATCTCTACAGCTCAGTCGGTTGTGACAGTAGAATAGACTATCTGTATCTATGCAAGGGGGTAAGACCCCCCACCTCAACAAGTGTCCGGATAGAACACTAAACAATTTGATGGTGAGGCTCTTGTAATGCTGGAGCTTTAGGGAATGTGGCATCCCTCTAAACTGCAATCGCTCCCAGGTCGACTTTGGCCCAAAGTGATAACATCAGATAGGGTCCTATCTATGGATCAAATAGAACTGTTTTGACATTTAAACTGTGTGCCAACAAATAACTTATGCTAAATTGAATGGTTTGATCATTTAACCGTATGGAAACAAATGACTGATGTTTAACTGAATTGTTAGTGATACATAGCAATACTTGAAACCATTTATTTTTGTGGACTTACATTTACAAATTGTATATATTTAATACGTATAAGGAGGATTTGGCATTAAATAATCGACAATAGTTAATATGGCACAAAACCCAACTAAACCAAATCCTATATATTTAATATATATGTATAAAAAGGATTTGGCATTAAATAACTGACAATAGTTGATATGGCACAAAACCCAACCAAACCTAATCCTATATATCTAATATGTATAAAAAGGATTTGGCATTAAATAACCTATAACCGGTTGATAGGCCATAAAACTAAACCCTATATATTTTATATATATGTATAAAGAGGATTTGGCATTAAATAACCTTCAAGGGTTGATATGCCATAAAATCAAACCAAACCATCTAAAATCTCCAAAGAAACCCAATCTAACATTGCTTCACCGATTTTATAAAATCCAGTTCCCAGATATCCCCACACTACTAACTGCTATAGCGTAAACTATTTAATCTGAATAAAAGTTATTTAGGGTAGGGATTTGGGGTAAGCAACAAGCTAAGAAACCTAATGTTCCAATCCAAGCCTTTCACACTCCTCCTCAACCAACGTCATTCTATGCACACACACACACACACATTACTGTTGGTAGCTGTACTTATGTGTACACATGCTTTTGGGGGAGGTGGGGACAAGTCAAGGCAGAGGGAATGTACAGGTGCTGTCTGGAAAATGAGAATGACAGATAACGGTGAAAGAAAAACGGAATAAAATCTGAATTAGCAGAAAAAGATTAGAGAGAGAGAGAGAGAGAGAGAGAAAATGAGAGAGAGAATGAAGAAATAGAAGAAAGAATGTAGAGGAGAAAAAAAAGAGAAAAAGAAGATGAAAGAAAGAAAGATAGAAAGATAAAAAGAACAGAGAGGAGGGAGAATGCAGAAAAAAGAAAAGGAAGATAAGGGAAAGAAAAAAAATGAAGGAATAGAAAAAGAAAGAATAAAAGAAAAAATAAAAAGGAAGGAAGAAAAACAAAGAACATAGAAAGAGGAGGAAGTAAAAATAGAGAGAAGAAAGATAGAAAAAAAAAAAAAAGACAAAATTAAGAAAAAAAAAAAACGAAGAAGGAAAGAAAAGGAATAAAAATAAAGTCAAAGAATGAAGAAATGAAGACAAACAAAACAAAGGAAAGGAAAAAGACAGACAAAAAGAAAGAAGAATAAAGAAAATAAAGGAAGAAAAAAGAAGATAAAAAGAAAAATAATAATGAAGAAGAAAAAGGAGAGAGAGAAGAAGAATACAAACAATGAATTATAAGAAGAAAAAATAAAGACAAGAGAAAGAAAAAAGATTAAAATTAAGAAAAAGAAATAAAAGGAAAAACAAAGAAAGAATGAAGAAGAAAAGATGAAGGAAACTGTAAAGAAAATTGGTAACCAAAACAAAAAAGAATTAAGGTTGGTTGGTTAGGTTTTATGGCATATCAACCTTTATAGGTTATTTAACGCCAAATCCATTTTTATGCAAATAGTTCTATTTCAAACAATTCAGTTTAGGGTAAGTACAGTTTAATTGTCAAAAACATTTCTATTTCAAGCTATTCAGTTTAGTCAAACAATTCAGTTTTGCATAAGTATGCCATTAGTTCTATTTAACCCATAGATAGGACCCTATCAGGTGCTACCATTCAGAGTGGACCTAGGAGCAATGGCAATGAAGGGGTACTCCGCATTCCCCAAGGCCCCAGCATCACTGGAACCTCACCATCAGATTGTTTAATCATATTTTCCAACCCCTCCGCTTGGGCAGGATATGACAAAAGGTCAATTTTTAAGGTTTGAATTCAGAGTTTTCCTTCTCCTAGACTAGTTGCCTCACCAAGGCTGAAGAACCCAATCTGCCCTATTATTTACCCATAGCTGGAGGGAGAATAATTGGATTCATACCTTTCCCAAGGGTATTAGTGCTATGTGAAATGCAATCAGTCTCGTCCAGGATTTGAACTCGTGTTGCCGTGTTCATTTCCTATGACGATAACCACGGGCACGTCCATTATCAGATTGTTTAATGTCATATCCAGGATAAAGAATTAAGAGAAAGAAGAAATAATGAACGAGTCAGAAAGTGAAAGAGAATGAAATAAAAATAAAATAGAAAAGAATCGACAAGCTGGAAAATAGTTGGCAAAAAAAATCGAATGAAAAAGAAAAAAAGGAAGTAAAAAAAAAAAAAAAAAAAAAAGAATGAGAAATAAGTGAATGAAAATAACGTTTAAAATTTAAAAGGAATGAAAAGAAAAATCACAATTTTTGTTAGGATCAATAAATATCAAAATTCAGATAACTGACTTTAGAGGGGAAACGGGGTGCATAATGTCTAGAAAGAAGAAATGAAAAGAAAGATAGAGGATGAAAGAGAAAAAGAAAAGGGAATAAGAAGAGAGAGAGAGGAAAGTTGATGAAGAAAAAGATAGAGTAAGACAGTGGGAGGGGAAAATGAAAGGAAGACGAT
The DNA here is from genome assembly GCA_963585895.1 of Sepioteuthis lessoniana. Taxonomy (NCBI): domain Eukaryota; kingdom Metazoa; phylum Mollusca; class Cephalopoda; order Myopsida; family Loliginidae; genus Sepioteuthis; species Sepioteuthis lessoniana. The sequence continues at coordinate 53,944,128 of OY757945.1, read as the reverse complement.
CACAGAAAGAAGAGAAAAAAGGAAAGAGTAAAAGTAAGGAAAAGCTAAAGAGAAAGAGAAAAAAAAAGAGAGAAAAATAAAAAGACTGAGAAAAAGAGAGAGAGATAGAGAGAAAAAATAGGAAAGAAAAAAAATGAAAATATGAAGAGAGAGACACACATACACACACAGAGGAAAAGAAAACGAAAGAGAGAGAGAGAGAGAGAGAGAGAGAGCAGGGAAAAGTTAGGAAGAAAAAAACAAGCTATAAAAAGAGAGAGAAAAAGTTAAAGACAAAAAGAAAAATAAACAGATTGAGGGAAAGAGAAAGAAAAGGAAAAAAAATAAATGGTTTGGTTTGGTTTCTTTGTTTAATGGCATATCAACCTTTATAGATCATTCAATGCCATTCTCCTAGAAGAACAGTAGTGGTATTATCTAACCCATAGCTGGGAGGATAAGGGGGTTCATACCTTTCCCAAGCATACTTGCCTGAAAATGAACGTAATAGCGTGACTAGAGTACAAACTTGCTTACTACGATTCTGCAGTCCATCACTTTAACCATTACACCACAGGGACACTCCGAAAAAAAGATAAAATATAAAAGAGAGAGAGAGAGAGAGAGAGAGAGAGAGAGAGAGAGAGAGAGAGAGAGAGAACTTCTTGTCATATGTCTTGGGGGAGGGGGTAGAGGAGGAAGGAAAGGGTAGTTGTGGGTGGAGGTAAAATAATTACATTGCTAATTTTTCTAATTACTCTTTTTTTTTTTTTTTTTAGCCAAGATTATCCAAACAGTTCTTATATCTATTTTCAGTGATGACAGAGTCCGATAAGGTGTTACTTCAATTCAGAGGTATAAACAACTTTTCTAATATAACCGACTTAAAAAATAAAAAGAGATTAAGATACTACAGCTTTTCAACTGTCTGATTTATGCTAATCCGCTCAGAATTTCTAAAATGTAATCAGGTTTCTATTCAAAATAAACTAACAGAGAGAAAGTGACAAAAAGTTTCAATAAAATATTTCACACATATAAAAGTTAAGTTGGCGACCGTAGTCGAGGGCAACCCGAAGGCTCCTTTTTCAATAGCTACTACATCAAGTTGTAGGAGAGGGCACTACTCCTTCCCCTGGATTGCTCCACTTTACCCTTGATATGTACCTTATAATATTGGGAGTTAACCAAGGAGATATCAAGTACCATTTTTTAAGTCTTTGGTATGACTCGACCTGGGATTGAACCCTAGTCTCCTGGGCCATTGACGAGCACTCTACGCACTAGACCAATGAGCTGGTAGATTTTACACATATAAAGGGCAATTAAAACTTACCAAAACTGAATCTTTCAATTATTTTAAATTCTAGATTGATTTTAAATGACACATCAACCCACCTAGGGTTATTTTGTACCAAGAGGTTCCTATTTATATTTTTTGTGTAGTTACTTTGTAAGAGATTTGTTTTTGCAAATGGTCCTATTGAATGAATTATTTTTAAACACATCCTTTTGACTTACAGATGAGACTAACAGATACTACAACTCTGAGTGGACCTGAGAGTAATGGCAATGAAAGGGTACTCTATACTCCCCAGATCTGGAGCAGATGCAGTTTAGTATAATACCCAGGACACCTCTATTTTTTTGGTGGTGGTGGTGGGGGGGGGTCTTCTCCTGCTTTACATGATATAGCTTCATCAAAAAAGCGGATCAACTTATATCATAAACGAATGACGTCAAGATTTAATCTACATTCATGGAACATTCTTCGATTGGTTTGGTTTTATGGCACATCAACCATTGTAGGTTATTTAATGCCAAATCTTTTATTCATATAAACAATTCTATTTTAAACAATTCAGTTTAGTGTAAGTACACAGTTTCAATGTCAAAAAACAGTTCTATTTCAAACAATTCAATTTTGTTCTATTTGACCCATAGATAGGACCCAATCAAGTGCTAGCACTTTGGGTCAGAGTGGACCTGGGAGTAATGGCAATGAAGGAGTACTTCATATTCCCTATAGCTGCAGCATTAGTGGGACCTCGCCATCAAAATTTTTAGTGTCATATCCAAGACACTTGTTGGGGGAGTCTTACCCCTCTGCAGAGATACAGTCAGTGTATTCTACAGCCCCAGCCGACTGGGCAAAAGATTCCTTGAGGAATTTACTATCAATGCCTTTTAAGATGGGTATACTAAACAAATAACTTTTTAATTGATTTAGAAATATATAAACATTAGTTATCCTAAAAGAGCGGTTTAAACACATAACTAATACACCTTTTCAGCTGTATGTTAGATGCAATGATCCTTTTGTACAACTTGTTCATTTTCTCGGAAATTCCGACAATATTTTCGGATATTAATGATTTGCTATTTTCAGCACTGTGAAGAGGATAATATTTATTAATACCCAACACCTCTATCAAAAGGGTGGTGTGATATAAGGTCAATTTTTAAGCAGAGTTTGAATTCAGTGTTTTCCTTCTCCTGGACTGGTTGTCTTTTCCAAGATTAAAGAACACCAGTCTGCCTGACTATTTATCTCTAGCTGGGTGGGGAGAAGAAATGAATCCATGCCTTTTCCCAAGGGCATTAGTGAAATGCAAACAACCTTGTCCAGGAGTTGAGCTCTAACAGGTACTACCACTCCGAGGAAGAGTGGACCAGGGAGTAATGGCAATGAAGGGGTACTCCACATTCCCTAAAGATCCAGGGTTTGAGCCTCAACATCAGATGCAGTTTAGTATCATACCTAGGACTCTAGTTTTATTTCAGCCATAGATAGGACTCTCAAAGGCACTATCACTCCGAGTAAGAGTGGATCTGGGAGTAATGGCAATGAAGGGGTACTCCACATTCCCTAAAGATCCAGGGTTTGAGCCTCAACATCAGATGCAGTTTAGTATCATACCTAGGACTCTAGTTTTATTTCAGCTATAGATAGGACTCTCAAAGGCACTATCACTCCGAGTAAGAGTGGATCTGGGAGTAATGGCGATGAAGGGGTACTCCACATTCCCCAAAAATCCAGAACTGAAGATTCGTTACGAAACAGTTTAGTGCCATACTCAGTACACTCGCTAAAGGGTTTTACCCTTTGACAAAGATGTCGATATATTCTACAGTCCCAACTGTAGACAGAGCTAATAGATATATGTAAAGCAACTGAGATAAATATGTGATTGCGGGGGGGGGGTTATTTGCTTAATGGCATATCAAACTTCATCGGTTATTTCATACCAAAGCCATCCTTATAAAAGGGCAGCAGTGAAATTATTTAACCTATAACAAGGGGGAATAAAATAGTCCAAAAATGAATTCAAAAGAATGACTGGGGTTCAAAATCACTCACTTTGGGACTCCCCCAGATACATGCCAAACTGACCATTATATATATATATATATTATGAGAGTGTTGATCGTCAGTAAATCACTACGTGGTTATGTGTTGAACCAAGTGCAATACAATATGGAGAGTGCTCAATATCTATGATAGAGCTATTATGATAATAATGATAATAAATAAATATATATTATATTCATAATCCATGGAAAATATTATTCTGCAACCTAAGGTTTCATGAAGTTTATAACAACATTCATCAGGCAGTTAAGAAGATGGGATGAAATTGAAAATCGAAAATGCAACAAAATACAGACAAAAACTATTAAGACTTCATTTGTGTCCAGTTGTAAGTGTGTGAGTGTATGTGGATGTGTGTTTTTAAGTTAAGACAGGCCAGGAACGTAAAGCGTTGGTTCTAGCAGGAATGGGTTACAAATGTGTATTCATTGGTTGCATTATATTCTTTGGTTGACAGTCGATGTGGAACAAAATATCATTACTTTAAGTTGGGGGGGAATGAATGAGAATTTGATTTGGAAACGTGTATGGTGAGCAAGAATTATAATGGGTATGAGTAAGGAACTGCCTGATGAATGTTGTTATAAACTGCATGAAACCTTACGTTGCAGAATAATATTTTCCATGGATTATATATATATATATATATATATATATATATATATATATATATTCATTTATTATCATCATTATTATATATAATAATAAACATATATATATCTAATATATATTTTATTAATTCATGGAATTTAGACTGCAACCCCTGGGTTTCATAGAGTTTTTTGCAAAACAACTATTGTCAGGCAGTTAAGAAAATGAAATGAATTGAAAATCGGAAAAATACAATAAAAAAATCGTTGGGATTTTGTATGATTCTTTATGTGCAGTTGGGGATGTGTGGATGTAAGTATGAGAGTGTGTGTGGATGTAAGTGTGTGAGTGTGTGTATGTGAGTGTGAATGTAAGTGTGTGTGTGTGTATATGTTTGTGTGCGTTATAGCAGCGTATTAATGTGTTTGTGTTTGAGTGAAGTCACAAATGCAGCGCATTGTTTCAGCCAGATGTGAATTCGAAGGTGTATCTTAATTTTTCGCTACATTATTTTATTTCTGTACGAGTAGGTGACTATAGCTAAGGAATAAAACATTGTCAAAACTCTCCATATTATATTGCACTTGGTTTGACACAAACCCACAAAGTGATTTAGTGACAACCAACACTGTTATTATATATATATAGTTGTGGCGTAGCCCCTACAAGTTAGACTAGTCTAAAGTCGATTTAAAACAGTGCTCACTTTAGACTGAGAATGCACCTCATGGCCAACGGTTACTTACTTTAATCGGCATACTCAACATATACTGTATTCTCTCTGGAATAAAATACCTCTAATTTCTATATGTCTGTTGACATAAAATATATGTGTGTGTGTATGTGTGTGTGAAGAGACAGATATAGAGATTTATAAATAGACTCAAAGAAATATACATGAACAGATCAAAAAGAAATACGTATAAACAAAACGTGAAATAAAATATGTAACAGAAAATCCTCGAAGTGTGCAATTATAGAAATAAATGGTTTCCTTGTATAATGCCATATCAACCTTTGTTGCTTATTTAATGCCAAAGCCATATGGGTTAAATAGTATCACTGCGGTATTTGATGTTCGCCCCACCTAACGGGCATGTGTGGCACAAGGCCTTTTTTTAGGTGGGTCCGGGCGCAGGGCCGGAGTCCACACGCGCTCGGCATTTCCCGAAAATGCCTATGGCCCCGTCAGCATTCCTCTTATTAGGGGCGCCTCAGGCACCAGGCAATAAAGCCAACATCCTCAAAGGGGGTAAAAGCCTGAGGGGAAGGCCCCCTGAGGCCGAAGGAAATCTCCAGCTGCCAAGACACACTCGGCCACATCTGTGCTGCAGTAAACACGGCCAGCCAAAGTGCGACCCAACAACTGGAGAGGTGCAGTATAAGGATATCACTGCTGTTCTTCTACAGAGATGACTTTGGCATTAAATAACCAAGAAAGGCTGATATGCCATTAAACAGCACAGCTTATTTCACTTTCTAATCAACTACAAAAATGTACAGACTCTCGAAAAGGAATCTTGAAATACAAAGGAAAACTTAACAAAATATGAATTTTCCCATGTGCAATGATTTTTTTTTATGATATGGGAGCATTGATGTGTGATAAATTTCCAGCTGTTTTCAGAGCTTATAATTTCATAACTGCCCATATCTGAAAATATCTTGTTCCGAGGAATGATGATCCTGAAGCGGGTAGGAACTACATCCGGTTGGGTGTGGCAAACAAGTCACATAATTGAAATTTTTCAACTGACAACCGAGTCTCAAGGTATTGTGAGATACTGCTGAAGTGCTTCTGCTTAGTAGGGGTAATATTCCAGTAGTAAAAACATGTCTGACCCCCAAGGGCATCTGAGGATGAAAATTTGTTAGAGGTACCAATGCAGATGCATTTCATATATTGTGAATTATAGACTCTTCTCAAATGACTCGTAATATTTAGAGAGAAGACTTGTATAACACACATCTAGTGTATAAATATGTTGTCAAAATTTATGATTTTATAAGATGAAGAAAAAAGAGAGAAAGAAAAACTAACCCAATGAGAAAGTGGGGAAAGGAAGAAAGAAAAGAAAAGATGGAAACTAATAGTGAGAGAAAGAGAAGGGAGAAAAAGGATATAATAAAAATGAAAGAGAGAGAGAAAGGGGGGGGGAGAGGAGAAAGAGAAAGTATAAGGAATAGATAAGGGGAGAATACAAAGAAGAGAGAAAGAAAAGAGTGAGGAGAATAAAAAGAGAGAATAAAAAGAAGAGGGAAAAAGGGAGAGAGAGAAGATGAGAGGCTAAGTGTGAGAGAGAGAGAGAGAGAGAGAAAATAAGAGGATAAGTGAGAGAGAAAATAAGAGGCTAAGTGAGAGAGAGATAAAGAGGGAGAGAGAGAGAAAATAAGAGGCTAAGAGAGAGAGAGAAAAAAAATAAGAGGCTAAGAGAGAGAGAGAGAGAGAGAGAGAAAATAAGAGAGAAAATAAGAGGCTGAGAGAGAGAGAAAATAAGAGGCTAAGAGAGAGAGAGAAGAGAGAAGATGAGAGGCTAAGAGAGAGAAGATGAGAGGCTAAGAGAGAGAAGATGAGAGGCTAAGAGAGAGAAGATGAGAGGCTAAGAGAGAGAAGAAGAGAGAAGATGAGAGGCTAAGAGAGAGAAGAAGAGAGAAGATGAGAGGCTAAGAGAGAGAAGAAGAGAGAAGATGAGAGGCTAAGAGAGAGAAGAAGAGAGAAGATGAGAGGCTAAGAGAGAGAAGAAGAGAGAAGATGAGAGGCTAAGAGAGAGAAGATGAGAGGCTAAGAGAGAGAAGAAGAGAGGCTAAGAGAGAGAAGAAGCGAGGCTAAGAGAGAGAGAGGGAGGGAGGGAAAGAGAGAAACATCAGAGGCCAATCGAAAGAGAAAGACGATGAGAAGCCAAGCAAGAGAGAGAGAGAGATGAGAGAGGCCAAGAGAATAACAGAAAGAGGGAAGGAATATATGAGGCCGAGGCAGAGACAGCTGATAAAAACAATCTAGAATTTGTCGTCATAACAACACCCGAAAAGTTTGAGGATGAATGATAAGAAAGATTTAAATATTCACAAAGGGTGAATTCTCCTCCTCTTCCCCATGTCAACAATCTTCCTCCAACCCCCATCCCCTTCATACACTGGCACTCAATTTGGCTGAGACTACTGGATAAAGCTATATTTTGTTAGAGTCTTTCAGATAATGACAATGATGATGATGATTACCTTGCAATATAAAATTGAAGCCCTGCCAGAACTGATATACCAGAAAAGCTACATTGGAGCCAGAGATTTGGCAGAGTTCCAGAAAATATATTGAGCCCTTGATAATAAATAAATAAATAAAAAATATAGCAGTTATTGTCTGAAATTTGGAGATGAGTCATAATGATTTTTCTGTTAGAGATGGGCTTCCATAGCTGAAAATATGATATCAGTGTTTTGCATATGTTCTGGGGAAATGTTCATCGACCCAGTATATGCAAATAACGACTCAACAACTAGTATGTGCCTCACCTTTTTACAGAGAAGACAGCATTCAAGACATCAAAAAGTACCCAGGCTTGACTTATCAGTTTGTGTACAAGGATCGACAGAAAAGTTCATAGACTGATCAAGACACTCACATGAATTGTGAAAAATAAGGTTTATTTTTCAATGCAATCCTCCTTGTGGTCCACACACTTCTTCCAATCAGCTGCAGAATACACTGACTGCACCTCTGAAGAGGGGGAAGACCACCTATCACCCATCCATCTAATGAGTGTCCTAGATATGACACTAAACAATCAGATGGTGAGGCTCCGGTAATACTGGAGCTTTGGGAAATGCGGAATACTTCTTCCTTGTCATGGCTCCCAGGTGTCCGTTCTGGCCCAGAGTGATAGCACCTGTCTAAGGGTCAAATACAACTGCCTGACATTCAAACTGTGTGCTAACAAATGACTTGTGTTGAATTGAATTGGCAGAAATGGAACTGTTTGATCATTTAACTGTATGTAAACAAATAACTGATGTTTAATCAAATTGTTAGTGATATATAGATATACTTGAAACCATTTAACTGTGTGCAAATAAATGATTATTAGTAAATAGAATTATTCATATTAGAAAGAAATTAGTGAAACCATTTAACGGTGTGCAGAAAAAATTTAAAATTTTTTTCTCTAAAATGTGTTTAGAAATCATATTTTTAAAATATATGTATAAAAGAGGATTTGGTATTAGATAACCTACAATAGTCGATATGTCATAAAACCCAACCAAACCATATATATTTTATATATATATATATATATATATAAGAAGATTTGGCATTAAATAACCTGTAAGGGTTGATATGCCATAAAACTCAACCAAAACAAATCCTATGCATCTAATAAATATGTATAAAGAGAATTTGGCATTAAATAACCTACAAGGGTTGATATGCCATAAAACCAACCTAACTGAACAAATTCTTGCATTGATGTTGCAGTGCTTGGATCCAATTGGTCAAAAAAGTCATGAACAACCTCCTCTCAAACCTCTGATCAGATAATTGCATGTTATACACTTAAGCAGAAATCTTAATTGATTGAAGGCCAAAGTCAAGCTTTCTTAAATATTTCCTGATTCATAGGTCAGTAGACCCAAAGATTTTGAACAAGTACTTTTGGACATTAATTTAGTCATTATCAAGACCCAAAAAGATAACGGTTGAAAAAGAAAATAATTATGTTATTTTATAAAGTGTTGTAGAATAATCTGATTGTATCCCCTGCAGAGGGGTAAGACTGCAACAAAATGGGTGTCCTGTAGATTGTATTTAACTGCATCCAATGGTGAGACTACAGTTCTAGATTTCTGTTGAGTGTGAAGTACCTCTTTATTACAATTAATCCCAGGTTCACTCAGACCTGAAGCAGTTGCACCTAAGAGGGCCCTATTCATGGGCCAAGCAGATCCGTTTGAAAATTATATTGGATAAGAATACATGAAATCATGTAACTGTGTGCAAATAAATTATTATTATTAGATAAAATTATTAATGTTAGATAGGAATACTTGAAATTATTTAATTATATTTGAATTATTTGTATGAAGAATAGATATATGAGACACTGCTGGAGAAGCAAGGACAATCTCATAAGTGACATTCTTCTATGGACCCTGTTGGTCAACCAGCAAGAACTTATTTACATCAGCTCTGTGCGGACACAGGATATAGTTTAGAAGACCTGCCAGTAGGGATGGATGGGGAGAGAGAGAGTCAGAGAAATCAATGGTGTCACCATGACTTGATTATGATTATTAGTTATTTGAAAACTTATCATTGCTTGTAAATTGTTGGTGTTATATAGGAATACTTAAAACTATATAAATGTGAGCAAATAAATGATGACACAGAATAAAGTGCATTAACAAAATAGAACATGGAAAATATAGTTATTACAATTAAACATTTACAAATGGTTGGTTGTTTTTGTTTTACGGCATATCAACCCTTTTCAGGTCATTTAATGCCAAACTAAATTTCAAACAATTCACTTTAGTATACGTACAGTTTTTGTTTACACACGGTTAAATGTCAAAACATTTCTATTTCAAACAACTCAGTCTAGTGTAAGTATACAGTTTCAATGTCAAAGACAGTTCTTTTTCAAACAATTCAGTTTAGCATAAGCACACAGTTTAGTTCTATTTGACTCATAGATAGGACCCTTATCAGATGCTACCACTCAGGGACAGAGTGGACCGGCGAGTGATGGCAATTTGATTTATTTATTAACATAAATTCTATAAAATATTCCTAATAAGTCAAATAAGGTAATTTAAAACAACAAACACTGATTTACCAATTAAATGGCCAACTTTTTCTTGTTATACAAATTTACCCCTAGGTTTTTGCATTTTAAACATCCATCGTTGACTTAAAATGGCTAATATCACCCCTTATGGTCCTGATGATGGTTCAGTAGAACCGAAACGCTCTAGTGTCAACCTCAATAAATCGCTCCTTCCACTTGGATCATTGTTATCAATATATATATATATATATATATATATATATATATATATATGAAAATTTATTCCCAATATTAGTTTTGTACATTGATTTTCTTCTTAATATTGTTATTGAATATATATTAATATATAAATACTAACACACACACACACACACACACAGGTGTTTTGTGTGCATCCACAAGTATATATTTCTCCACACACACTTGCCCAGTCAGATGGGGTTGTAGAAGATACCACCTGCACCTGTGCAGAGGGGTTAGCTCCCCTCAACCACAACGAGTGTTCTGGATATGACACTAAACAATCTGATGGTGAGGTTCAAGTTATGCAGGAGCTTTGGGGAATGTGGAGTACCCCTTCACTGCCATCACTCCCAGGTCCACTCTAGCCCAGAGTGGTAGCACCTGATAGGGTCCAATCTGTGGGTCAAATAGAAATAATCTGTGCACTCATGCTGAACTGGATTATTTGAAACAGAACTGTTTTGACATGTAAACTGCGTACTTACACTAAAATGAATTGTTTGAAGTGGAACTGTTTTTGACATTTAACTGTGTGTGGACAAAAACTATACATATACTAAACTGAATTGTTTGAATTAGAACTGTTTGAATAAACTGAATAGCTTGAAATAGAAATGTTTTTGACACTTAAACTGTGCACTCATGCTAAATTGAATTGTTTGAAATAGAACTGATTATTTGTATAAAAATGGATTTGGCATTAAATAACCAATAAGGGTTGATATGCCATAAAGCCTAAACAACCAACTACAAACACACATATTCATAAATATGTATACAGAAATTTCTGTTGGTCCAATGAGAGAAAAGAAATACTTTAAAATAAAAAGGTCCACAAGAGAATTTGTTTTTAGGTTATTTGTTCTTCAACATGTGTTATGTCATTTTAAGGAAGTAAATGGTTTGTATACTTTAGGTTTTTTTTCTCTTTTATTATTCCTTTCCTTCTAAATAATCAAATAATCCATGATAGTCAAATTTTATGGCATAGCAACTGATTACTAATCTTTCTTGCAAACAGGTGAGTGTATGTGTGTGCACATTATATATATATATATATATATATATATATATATATATATATATAATCATTTATATGTATACATGCATAAAGTTATATACACACACACATTCCCATACATACATACCTATATATATATATATATATATATATATATATATATATATACATACACACACACTTAAATAAAATCATATGTGTACGTGCATACAGCTATATATACACACACGCATATTATATATATATAAAAAATTATTTATATGTATACATGCATATAGCTATATATATATATATATATATATATACACACACACACACATTCACATGCATATATCTGATAAAGAACTAGAATTAAATCCAACCGTATGAAAATGTTTCGAGTTGAAAAGACAGTCTTTAGAGAATGATTTTATTCGTTGAAATATTTGCCAATTTTTCAGCGTTGTTGTTAGTCAATGAAATGAAAAAGCTGAGGAAGTTTTAAAATATTCTATTTCTGTTTTAAATTTGTGCCAAATAATTAACATTCTACAATTTATTAACCCCCCACCCTGCAGGAAACAAGCAAACAAACAAGAAAAAATTCATGTCACGTTAGTCTATCTGTTCTATGTATGTTAACATTCACATTAACTAAATGACAGAAATATTGATAGAAATAATTATGGAACGCTAATTACCTCGCAAAAATTTGAAACAAAACACTACCAACAGAAATAGAATGTTTTAAAACTTTCCCATTTTTTTTCCCTTCATTTAGTAACTTACACACCCAGATGAAGGCTTAAATACCAAAATGTTTAATGCCAGCATATATTTCTACAAATGAAATAATCAAAACCAAGTGTTTTTCATCTCTTTACATTTTCAGATATATATAAGTTGGCTGACTGTTGTTGAGGGCAACCCGAAGGCTCCCTTTACAAAAGCTACCTAGGAAGCAACGTCTCAACAACCGAAAAAGACATCGATACACAACTAAAGAAAACATGGACAGCTATCGATAGGCTCCCGATCATATGGAAATCAGACCTGACCGATAAAATGAAACGCAGTTTCTTCCAGGCAGCGGTTGTATCGATACTACTATATGGATGCACTACTTGGTCGCTAACTAAATGGCTGAAGAAGAAACTAGACGGCAATTACACAAGAATGTTGAGAGCAATATTGAACAAGTCTTGGCGACACCAACTATACGGCCACCTGCCTCCCATCACGAAAACTATACAAGTTAGATGAACCAGACATGCAGGAAACTGCTGGAGAAGCAAAGATGAACTCATCGGTGATGAACTCCTATGGACCCCCGCATATGGCCAAGCAAAAGCAGGACGACCAGCTCGAACATACATACAGCAGCTATGTGACGATACAGGATGTCACCCTGAAGACCTGCCAAAAGCAATGAATGATAGGGAGGAGTGACGAGAGAGGGTCAGGGATATTCGTGCTGGCGGCATGACATGATGATAATGATGATGATATATATATATATATATATAAGTTGGCTGACTGTTGTTGAGGGCAACCCAAAGGCTCCCTTTACAAAAGCTACTACACCAAGTCATAGGGGAGTGCACTACACCTTTCTCTTGATTGCTCCATTTTACCCTTGATTATTATCTTATAATGCTGAGTGTTAAGCAAGGAGGTATCAAGTAACATTTTTTGAGTCTTTGGTATGACTTGACCAGGGATTGAACCCTGGTCACCTGGGTCCATGGTGGCGTACATTCTACCCATGAGGCTAGTGGGTTGAAGTTCAAATCACTAATTAAATTATCAATTAAAATTATCCTCATTTTATTCAAATCTGTTAAATAGTGTTTAGTTAAAAGCCTTTTTTAAAATAATCAATTGAAGCTTTCGTCATTTCCCTACAAATCTATGTAGGTTAATAGATATGTAAGAATTGTCCAAAAATCAGTTGGGACATTCATTTAGTCATTATCAAGTTAAAAAAAAAATAATGGTTGGAAACTAAAATTGTTACAATAGTTAATAGGGTAGACTGGGTTGGTTGGTTGGTTGATTGTTTTATGCCATATCAACCCTTTTCAGGTCATATAATGCCGAAATAAGTCATTTTGATAAAAGTTTCAAACAATTCTATTTAGTACAAGAACAGTTTTGTTTACTCTGTTAAATGTCAAAGCACTTAATTTATCCATTTTTATACATATTTACAGTTCTATTTCAAACAATTCAGTTTAGCATAAGTACACAGTTTAAATGTCAAAAACAGTTCTATTTCAAACAATTCAGTTTAGCATAAGTACAGTTTTTTGTTTACAAACAGTTCAATGTCAAAAGTCAATTTTGAACAATTCAGTTTTGTGTAATTACGCAGTTTAGTTCTATTTGACCCATAGATAGGACCCTATCAGGTGCTACCACTCCAGGAGTGATGGCAATAAAGGGGTACTCCGTATTCCCCAAAGCTCCAGCATTACTGGAACCTCACCCCCCCCCTCCCCGCAGAAGTGCAGTTGTTGTATTCTCCCGGGAATTCATAGTAATAGGAAGAGTTCATTATAGTTTATAAAGGTAGGTACCATAACAGTAAGCAACCACTTTAGGTGAAGGATAACTGAATTCAAAATCTTCAAACTTTAACCCCACTGACATAGTGACCCCTTACTCTTCTCTTAGATAACATCACTGACATGGGGAGAAAAGAAGCTGCATGGGCAACTGCTTGTTATCCATATAACTTAGCTCAAATATGAGCCTACAGAGAATAATGGATACCACTGTATTTATATATTACAAAAATCCACATTACATAACTGAACAGCATATCATCGAGCGATTGTTGATAGAGCAATACATCTAAAAAGCTCTATAGATAAATAAATTATTAGTTGAATGAGAATTTGTGTATATGTGGTTTGGTTTGGTTTGGTTTCTTTGTTTAATGACATATCAACCTTTGTAGGTTATCTAATGCCAAAGCCATTCTCCTAGAAGAACAGTAGTGGTACTATTTAACCCATAGCTGGGAGGATAAGAGGGGTCATACCTTTCCCAAGGGTATTTGCCTGAAAGTGAACATAATAGTGCGACTGGAGTATAAACTCGCTAACTATGATTCCGCAGTCCATCGCTTTAACCATTACGTCATGAGGACACCCCTATGTGGTGTGGGCCTGCATTCAAATTTTTGATATAATTGGAATAACTTCGAAATACTAATTCAAATCCTTCCCTTCTTCCTAAACAGAAGTAACATTATCATCACGGATTGCATAACTGAAGTGCTAATAAGAACCCTTCACCTCTTTCTAAATAGAAGCATCAATATAATCAGGGACTATTCAACTATGAAATGCTAATTAAAATCTTCCATTCCTTTCTAAATAGAAGCATTAATATAATCATGGACCACTTAACTATGAAATGCTAATTAAAATCTTTTATTCCCTCCTAAATAGAAGCAACAATATTATCATGGACTGCTGTTATCTATAAAATGCTAATTAGAATCATTCACTTCCTAAATAGAAGCACCACTATCAACATGGACTGCTGTTATAAGAGGAACTCAATGGGTTCACGTGTTTATTTATGTAGAAAAAGGCTGAATATTTTATTTTCATTACTAATCCAATTCCCATGTTGCTACGAATAGAAAAAGTAAAATTGATCCATTATCAGTTTGTATATTGTCTTATCATTCAGAAATCTGATTTAACTTGAGGTGCTTTGATGTTTTCTGCCGATTGAAAACAGAAGAAACATTCACATATCTCTCTTTCTCTCACCCACACAAATCCTGCCAGTCATTAGATAACTATTCCTAAGAAATGTTTAAAAAAATGCAAGTCATACAAACTAAACAAAAGTATTTTTATAAAAGTTATTATGTATATGAGGAACCATTTTAAAGTGGAAAACTGTACATAGCAATTAAGTTGTTCATGCAAATTTACATTAATAATAGGGAAATGTTAGTTTGTCTGTTCTCTGTAGTAAACTAATTTCTCTTTGTAGAAATCATTGTCCAATGAAAGTTTATAATAAAAATCATTTCCAATGCATTTTTATAGTAAAAATCATTTCCAATGCATTTTTATAGTAAAAATCATTGTCCAATGCATTTTTATAATAAAAATCATTTCCAAATGCATTTTTATAGTAAAAATCATTTCCAAATGCATTTTTATAGTAAAAATCATTTCCAAATGCATTTTTATAATAAAAATCATTTCCAAAGCATTTTTAGAGTAAAAATCATTGTCCAATGCATTTTTATAATAAAAATCATTGTCTATTAAATTTTTAGAGTAAAACCATATTTTGAACATTTTTATAGAAAAAAAATCATTGTCCATCACATTTTTATAATAAAATATAATGATTCAATGCATTTTTATAACAAAAATCTTTGTCCAAAGCACTTTTGAATTAAAAATTATTGTTGAATGCCTTTTTATAGTAAAACCATTTCTTGAGCATTTATATATTAAAAATCATTGCCCAAAATATATTTTTATGAGTCAGTTTGTACTAAAATTGGCCAAACAACAAAATCTTTTCTAAATTTCCCTTTTAAGCAGATCAGACAAGGAAAGGATTATTATTACAAAAACTTATTGAATTCCAATATTATAAGATGTTAGCATTAGAAATATACTAATTACTTTGAAACACACGTATATATGAATTCAATACTAAATACATTTATATCCTAATTATATATAAAAACATGCAAGTGTATCCATATATGTAATTGAATATCTCTTCATAAATTCATATGTGAGCACGTATACATGAATATTGACGTTATCTATGTGTTCATATATTTATATTAAACCAAGTAAAACTTATCAGGTAGGTGTTTATATATATATATATATATATATATATAATATATATATATTGATAATAAGGTAATCCAAGTGAAAAGAGTGTTTTATCAAGAAGTCAACACTATAGTGTTTCGGTTTTACTGAACCATCATCAAGACCACGAGGGGTGATATTAGCGATTTTAAGTAAACATCGCTAATATCACCACTTATGGTTCTGATGATGGTTCAGTATAACCAAAACGCTATAGTGTTGATTTCTTGATAAATCACTCCTTCCACTTGGATTACCTTATTATCAATTTTTTTTACATATTGTCGGATTACAATCCTTTATTTACTTTCATTATATATATGTAAATAAATAAACAGGTTTGGTTGAATACTGTGGATTGTTTCTTTTTTAAAATCTTCAAGTG
>OY757945.1:53912906-53922906 GCA_963585895.1 Sepioteuthis lessoniana | reverse complement strand
TCATGTGACAAACCCATGTTTAGGCCATTTCTAATGACTTTTTTTCTACACTAAAACACGCCTCTAAACGCATCACACATTCAGCGATAAAATTAACTTGTTTTGCACTTTTTAGCCAGCAAATATTTCCTGACAGACTTCTATTCAAGCCTGGATCACTTATATATTTATAAAAAAAATTCTTTTTCGTTCAAAAAATTCACCCTATTTATTGAATAACCCAAATATATATTCTCCGCTGAAATAAATTTATTATGACGACTTAACCGAGTTTGAGTCTCCATCAAATTGTACTATATATATATATATATATATATATATATATATATATATATATATATATATATATGCTCATTGGCCAAGTGGGTAGAGTGTTTGCCAATGGTCCGGAAGACCTGGGTTCAATCCCAGGTCATGTCATGCCAAAGACTTTAAAAATGGTACTTGATACCTCCTTGCTTAACACTCAGCAATATAAGGTACGTATCAAGGGAAAAGTGGAGCAATCTAGGGAAAGGAGTAGTGCCCTCCCCTACACCTCGTTGTAGTAGCTACTGAAAAGGGAGCCTTCTGGTCACTTGACTACAGTTGCCAACTTTACTTATATACACACACTATATATATATATATATATATATATATATATATATATATATATATATAGAGAGAGAGAGATATGCATATATATATATATATATATATATATATATATATATATATCTCAAGTGTCAACAAAAATAGTACTTTCAACAATTTAAATTTTCTTTTTTTAAATATTGACTCATTCATAGAGAAACATTTAAAGTTTATTTTTGTATTGAAATCGCAGTGAGTAGTTTTACCCCAATCACTTTGTTATAAAAGCAGTTTTTTTATGATTAATTTTAATGGCATGTCAACCCATCCAGGATTATCTTTCCTAAGAAGTTCAGGAATTACATTCCTTGTACATTTTTTGTTTTGTTGTTTGAGAGTTTTTGTCCCCCCTCCCCCGCACGGTCCTATGAAATACAAATAATCTTTAAACAGATCTACGTATTTGACCCATAGATGGGACCCCAGCAGGTATTAGCATTCATGGTTAGAGCTGATTCTAAAGAATTATATTCAAATATTTTTACAAATTTTCTAAACTGACTGCCATGGACTTTGAAATTCTTGACTTGCCCTTCTTCTAGATTTCTGCGGGTTGAACAAGCAGGAACACTCTGGAATTGCTTTTTGGATACAGATAATCTCCCAAGACCTTTATCTTTAAACAAAACATCTGATTGTTTCAAATTTCTTGTAGCAATCATAGGTAGATTGTGAAGTTTATTTCCCAAGATGTTTTTTTAAATTCAAAATAACAACCACATCGGTATAGTTCATAGTGCTATATAACATATGACATGGATTTTCGGTTCGTTCCTCGTGACCCTGTGTGCTTTGACAAGCTGTCAGGTTGTGATTAGTAAACTGGGTCCAACAGGTATATAACAGGAAGGATAAGAACCACATGGTCAGATTTAGACAGAGGCCGGAGAATCGGGAGTCGAGCTAGGGACACACAGCCAATCAGAGGCGTCTCTGATGATACGGCTTGCAAGGGAGTGCAAGCATTGGCACCCCCTGGCTCCCAGAAGAAGATATGGGACAAGAAGAAGTCCCCTCTCTGAGTATATATCTCTCCATCTATCTCTCAACTAACAACAAACGGTGGGCTCTTATGGAGAATAAAATGAGAGATATATTTTTATAAAGAAGTATTTCGTTCATTCCACGAATTTCATAAATCCTGTTATGATTATGGCCATACAACATGATAATGTTTGATTGAGTATACAACAATAGTAAAAACAATGTCTTAAGATTAGCTTCCAAGCTGTAACTGTCAGAGCTGTGGAATAGAAAACAAAACAGCTTATCCCGCAAAGCAAATTGCTGAAATTTGTTACCATAATGGGTCTCAAACTCATGTTGAAATGGGGACTGAAAGAAATTGAGATCCAAACTGATCCCTACTTTTACAGCCGCTGCCACTTGCAGAGTCCGCTTAGCCATCAGCACCCAGGAAGTTGAGATCAATTTGCTGATCTCCAGCAAGAAAAGTGTCTGTATGAAAGCAACGGCAGAATTGATTATCTTGCGCCATTTGGTGATTCTGAAGGAAGAGGTGGATGAGTCTGAGTTAAAGTTAAGAGTAGTGTTTATGTTCTCTCTCATGCCTTCCTCTTTTTTGAGAATCACTGATATAACCTATTGTCTGACTTGGTTGGGGTTTAGATTAAATGTTGGCCCCAAGATAATGTCGGCATTTTAACTAAATGCTTGGAGAAAAAGTGAGATGGGAACTATACAAGGATGGTGCATGCTGTTTTGAATAACTCCTAGAAGCAGCAACCTATAAGGCAGTAGTTGTATGGCCACTTACCTCCCATCTCAAAAACCATCCAAGTAAGATGAGTAAGACATGCCGGGCACTTCCAATGGACTTCTAAACATGGACACATCAGTGTTGGTTGACTAGCAAAAAAAGGATGCCATCTGAAGGACATACCAAGAGAAATGGCTGATAGGGAAGGGAAGTACAGTGAGAGAGTATCAAAGGAATCAACTGACATGCCTTGATGAGGAAGATTAGGTCGTCCAAAGATAAATACCGCTTATCTTATATATCAATAAAACAATTGTTTCAAGAATATAGAGGATCTATGAACTGAGTAAGCAAATGTTTATTAAATGCTGTTGTATAACACTAACACAATTTATACCTTCTCAACAGCCATAGTTTTTGGAATCTTGACATACGAAGATCATTAAGTAAGTTTCCAGACTTTTTCGTATGGGCACTTTTAATAGTACACACATGAAACTCTAGTCCCCTTCGAAGTAATTGCATATCGTTCTTCTAAAGTGTCAGATTGCATTTTTTAAATTCATCAGCTGTGACAATCAGGCTTTAGTAGGGTGTATTCCAATTGCTGCTGTAGCTGAAATCATAAAAATTGGTCATTCATCTCAAAAGATGTATAGCAATAAGATAGTGAATTTTCAAGAGTCTACGACAATTTTAAATGCCTGTACAAAAAAAAAGTCTGGAAACTTATTGAATGCACCACGTACAGTAGAAGGACTAGTGCTGTTAAAAGTTTTCAAAATAAACTTCAAGTATTTCCCAACAAATCTCTGTATAATGAGTGTCAATATCTTGGAATTTCAAAATGAATTTTTGAAACCCAACACTATTTCTTTAGTAAACTCTTTCTCTCAATATATATATATTTTCTAAAAAATGTTTTTAATACCATGCACATGGTTTTTAAAGTAATATATATATATATATATAATACTACAAGTGTTTACATAACATCACAAGTGCTTATATATATTTTTTTTTTCCATCATACAATGTGTGAAAGCATGTGCGATACTCTGTCCTCATCAGCCGCCAACCAAGGTGATAACACAGTTTCGGTAGCTCAAGGTGGTACTGCCACCCCTGGCGCTACCAAGCAGCTTTTGCCACCGAACAGGGTATTTAAAAGAAATATATATCTATATATACACCAGTTCAACTAAAAGCAGACATTACATTGGATGTTCGTTCATCTTCATTTTAGTGCAGTTTGTGATTTAAATATATATAACACCACAAGTGCTTATATATATATATATATATATATATATATATATATATATATATATATAAAGCACTTGTGGTGTAATGGTTATTATAGTGGGTAATAGAAACGAAGAATTGAGTTCAAATCCTGGACAAGGTTGTCTATATTTCAGAGGGAAAGGTAGGAATCCCAACTATTCTCCTCCCAGCCATGAGTAAATAGTAGAGCAGAGTAGACTCTTTAATATTGGTATGACAACCAGTCTAGGAGAAGGAAAACTAAAATCTAACCTGTTAAATTTTGCTCAAAAAATTTATCTTGTATCACCCCTTACTCATGTAGAGAGGTTGGCATATATATATATATATATACACACACACACACACACAGAGACATACCTACAACAAAAAAGAATTTATATATATGTCCAAAGTGAGAATAAAAATATTTTAAAATGAATCAGTCCACAAAGAGATTTGTAGTTTTTAGAATTTATTAATAAATCCTAAAAACTACAAATCTCTTCATGGACTTACTCATTTTAATATATGTAAGTGTATTTAGGCAGCAGTCGTTCATTTAAGCATGTTTGATTAAATAGTAAAGAGACATTTCGTCTGTATAATTTAATTAAGATCCTTTCAAGTTTCCTGATAAGTGTATTGGTTTCAGGTTGGAATTGGTGGATGTATTTCCTAAAATTGTCCTGTGCGCTTTTGGATCCTTCATAGGCCATCATTAGGGGTTGCTTGCATGTGTATAGAGTGTTTTGAAAGTTTTTTTGGTTTTTATAACATAACAAAACTATGCAAATGCAGAGTTGGATAAAACTGAGTTGCTGATGAATTTAAAAAAAAACAAAAAAAAACACGTTATCAACGGAAATAGAATATTATAAAAAAATACAGAATATGGAGAAAAAAAAAAAAAAAAATTTCTAAAGGCATTTCAAAACATTGTTGCTATTTTCAAAATTGATTTTATCTATTTTAGGTTTTTTTGTTTTTATATGTAGGGGTTCTAGGATTTGTAGTCATAGATTATCAATTTCGTGTGCGATTATAGTGGTGTTTTCAACTAGAATTTTTCTAAACTTGGATTTCGGAATAGAATGGGTTTTAAGATGTAAAGCTATGGTGCTAGAATCATTACGGTGCACATATACCTAGGGAACATCTCCACTCTAGATGGAACCCCTCTTAAACTAGTAGACAAATTCACTTACCTAAGAAGCAGTGTCGAATCAACTGAAAAGGATATCGACACGAGGTTAAGAAAGCATGGACAGCTATCAATAGGCTATCGATTATATGGAAATCAGACCTAACCGATAAAATGAAACGCAGTTTCTTCCAGGTAGCGGTCATATCGATACTGCTATATGGGTGCACTACATGGACGCTAACAAAACAGCTGGAGAAGAAGCTAGACGGCAATTACACAAGAATGCTGCATGCAATCTTGAACAAGTCCTGGCGGCAACACCCCACAAGACACCAACTGTACAGCCACCTGCCTTCTATCACGAAAACTATCCAAGTTAGACGAACCAGACATGCAGGACACTGCTGGAGAAGCAGGGATGAACTCATAAGAGATGTACTCTTATGGACCCCCACACATGGCCGTGCAAAAGCAGGACGACCAGCATGAACATACATTCAGCAGCTATGTGAGGATACGGGATGTTGTCCTGAAAACCTGCCTAGGGCGATAAACGATAGGGAGGAGTGGCGAGAGAGGGTCAGGGATATCCGTGCTATCAGCGCGACATGATGATGATGCCTACTTGAAACTAGTAGGAAATTTTTTTTTAGTTTTAACATTTAATATTAAATGCAAATTGCTCTACTTATAAAGTATCAAGCACTTTTCTCTAGTTTTTAGTTTATAATTTTGTTAAATATAAAAAAAAATTGACGACTAGTTGAGGGCAACCCGAACACTCCCTTTTCATGAGATAATACACTGAGGTGTTGAAGAGGGCACTGCTGGATTGCTCCATTTTACTCTTGATCGATACCATATAATGCTGAGTATTAAGCAAGGCACCATCAAGTACCATGTTGAGTCTTTGTTGTGACTTGGCCTGGGATTGAATCTTGGTCTCCCAGGCCATTGGCAAACACTTTACCTACTAGGTTTATATATAACAAAATTTAAGGTGCCTGTGGTGTAATGGTTATCATTGTAGGAAATGGACATGGCGACACGAGTTCAAATCCTGGATGTGATTGATTGCATTTCACATAGCACTAATACCCTTGGGAAAGGTATGAATCTAATTATTCTCCCTCCAGCTATGGGTAAATAATAGGGCAGACTAGGTTCTTCAGCCTTGGTGAGCCAACTAGTCTTGGAGAAGGAAAACTCTGAATTGAAACCTATTAAACTCCACTTAAAAAAATTGACCTTGGGTCATATCCTGCCAGAGCGGAGGGGTTAGTAAATAGGTATAAGTATATAACAAAATTTAAAAACCTTAAACCAAGTGCTCACATACTGGTCAGTAGAGCAAGATAAAAAAAACTTATTTCACCTCCACATGACATTTTCATTACTTACAAAGTTTCATGAATAAAAATTCTATCATCAAATGAAACATCAGACATATTTTATTAGCTGATTGCATTTTTAATAATGAAGCTGACAAGGAGAGGGGACTTATATTTATATATTTATATATATATATATATATATATATATATATATATATATATATATATATATATATATTGTACACATCTCTAAACACACACACATTTCTGCATACATGCACATACATAGAGTAGATACAAACATTGGTGCCTAGAGACAGTTTCTTGTTTAAACATCAGACCATATATATCTCCAGGATAATGAAAATTAATTAGATATAATTAAATACAATATACAAATATGAAAAAAAAGGAGGTATTCAGAGGATAATTCAATTTATAGTTGGATTATTTGTCAACATTAAATGTTTCTAGTTTTTTTTTATTAAACCATCATTGGGAAATTTTAATGTCAAGTTGTATCTTCTGAATTATATTCAATAATATATATATATATATATATATATATATATATATATATATACATACACACACAAGTATGCAAAAACAAAGTATTCAAAGGATGAATTTATTTATAGTTAAATTATTTGATTGTGTAAATGTTTCAGTTTTCTATATTAAAACATCATCAGGGCAATGTTGATATGGGATGTATTTTTGGAATTATAATCAATTTTCAAAAATTGATTTAAAATTGCCCTGATGATGGTTTAATATAAAAACTGAAACGTTTTACTTTGACAAATGATTCAACTATAAATAAAACCATCTTCTGAATATATTGTCCTTTCATTATATTTACATACTGTTTAATTAATTTCCATTATCCCTGAGATATATATATATATATATATATATATATGGTCTGATGTTCAGGCAAGAAATTGACAATAACCACTGACCCTGTATTTCCACTGATTGTGTGTGTGTGTGTGTGTGTGTAGACAAAAATATATATGTATCTGTGTATAGATATAGGTGTAGAAATATATCTATATGTGGGTGTGTGTCAGTAGAAATATATGTGTGTGTTTGTAGGAATGTGTGTGTGTGTGTGCGCGCATGTAGACAGAAATATGTCTGTGTGTATATGTGTGTAGATATATGTGAAAAAAAATATATACGTAGGTATGTGTCATTGTAGAAATATATGTATGTATGTGTGTGTTTGTAGAAATATATATTTGGGTGTGTGTGTTTGTGACAAAGGTTTGGATATAGATATAGAGATATATATATATATATATATGAATGGCAAACCACGTCAATCCGATTTTTCAAATAGTCTTTTTCCTCTTTCATTTAGTTGGATTTCATTCCAAACTTTAGTCACACATACACAGGTGTGTGTGTATATATATATATATATATATATATATATATATATATTTCTAATGCTTTTTATCTGCAGAGTAACAAAATGTAAAAATGTTTAACAGCAAATTCCTCTCTTTACGAACAAAAACAAAAAATCTAATGTTCTCAGAGTGAAACATCCGAAATAAAATATGCATTTTTCTGCAATTAAACAATCACCCTTCATCACATCCGATAAAATATGAAACAAAAATGAACGTAATTAACCAATTATATTTACCTGAATGCAGGTGCTACGGAGATATGTCAGGTAAACACATCCTTCAAACAAGAACATTATTTAGAAATTTAAATCAAAATTCATATCCAAGGCTTTAACAAAAAAAAAAAGAAAAGTCAGTTGCCAACAAGCAAGACACCAAGCACAACGCTCTTGTCATAAGTAGTACTTAATAATAATCCACACATGTGAACAGTAAGTACCAGCAGTTGTTGTAGGGGTTGGGAAAGGTACTTGTCACAAATCAACATAGTTCTTAACATTAACATTTTTAATAAATTTATAATACTACAAAAACAAAAACAATTTTATCTATGTCTATCTGCGGGTGGTACGTCTAGTGTGAGTGGACTGCTTCTTCTTAAATGCAGGTGGGTAGACATAATGTCTTGGGTAAGAGGTAATTTCCATGTTGGGGTGCCTACGAGGCAAATTTTACAAGCAAAAGTAGTTCCGGCCTGTATCCAGGTAACATTCTGCCAGCAGTTGTAGCAGCAGCAGCTTAAGTACATTCTGAATGAGATGGGTGGGGGTCCTATGAAGGCTAATGTTACCAACTTGAAGCAGTCAAGAGTCTAGAAAGAGACCCCCAGGATTAAAACCTATGATAGAAAAAAAAGTAAAATCTCTGTGTGCATATGTATCTCTCTCTCTCTCTCTCTATGTATATATATATATATATATATATATATATATATATATAATGTGCACATATAAAAAAAGTCTGTATACAAAAAAGGATATATATGAAATAAACAGTGTCAGTATATATATATATATATATATATATATATATATATATAGTCACACACACAAAAAAAACACTATATATACACATACACCAAATAAAAAGTATATATAATGCTTCCCCATGTGGGTTGAGCACTCTGGCAAAGGAATTTTCGGCCGCTTCTCACATAATGCAAATCTCTTCGAAAGAATTGAGCACTCTGGTAGCCGATAGGGTATGAAAAAATGTAAACAAACGGCTGCTACTGCTGCTACATAAATACCTTAAAAATTCCCTTAGCCAACATGGTACTCTTGTTGGCTGAGCAGTCTGAAACTTAGTCTAACGTAAAGTTGGATGGGTTTCGATCCCGGGTTTTGAGCATCATACATGTGTAGCCACTCTGATAGAACGAAACAGTCTATCTGTGGATGACTATATATATATATATTAAAAAAATTTAAAAGATTACTTTAATTAATTTTATCAAGTTCAAGGAATACTTTATGTAGCCAGAATGTCCAGTTATTAAAGAAAAGACCATCTTGCATCTTATCTGTTATTAGTCTATTTACTGCTAAACAAAAAAAAAAAAACCTCGGTGACATCTAAATGTGCTAATTCCATAGTTTTTGCCCGGGGATGTACATATATCATCATCAAGTTGCACTGCTAACAGGGATTTCCTTGACACACTCTCTCCATCCATCCCTATCTTCCATTGCTCCTGGTAGGTTTTACAAACTGCATCCCATGTCCATGCAGAGTTGTTGTAGGTATGTTCTGGCTGGTCAACCAAGATTGGCATGTCCATGTGTAGGAGTCAATTGGAGAATGTCACTTGCTTCTCCAGCAGTGTTCCACATGTCTTGTTTGTATTAAATTGTTTTAAATTGGTTGGTTGGTTAGGTTTAATGGCATATCAACCTTTGTAAGTTATTTAATGCCAAATCCATTTCTATACAAATAATCAGTTCTATTTCAAACAATTTAGTTTAGCATGTCAAAAACATTTCTATTTCAATCTATTTGGTTTAGTCAAACAGTTCTAGTCAATATCTTTTAGTTCAGGTGCATAGTCACATGGTACACTTTTACTCTGTTGTGATAAACCCCCAGACAGGAAATGGGGTTGAATGGCCGTTGGAGTGAATTGAGAGAGTGGTTGACATTGTACCTGGAAGAGATGTCCTGAGAATTTAAGGCTTTTGAAAAAAAAGTCAAGCTTTGACCATTGAAGCATGCCGCTGAGTTTTTTGATCTGATCAAAGCAGATCAGTTTGGGTCTCGACCAGCGGAGATGAGTTGGGATCTTAGATAGCACAAGATGGGCCATGTGTGTGTGTGTGTGTGGGGGGGGTCAGTATATTATGGTTAGCATAGGCTTTTATGATTTGTGTCTCCCTCCTCGTATCGCCAAGGACTGAATGTAGAAGGAAATAAACTCGTTTGTACCACCTCTATTTGTATTATTATTGTTGACCATATTTTTGGTCGTCATCAAGGGTAG
>OY757945.1:53897806-53905206 GCA_963585895.1 Sepioteuthis lessoniana | reverse complement strand
ATATATATATATATATATATATATATACACACATATATTTATATTTAATTCATGGAATATAGACAGCGACCCCTGGGTTTCATGGAGTTTTTGCAAAACAACAATCATCAGGCAGTTAAGAAAATGTTTTCGTTTTCTTAACTGCCTGATGATTGACCTTGTGTCATATCCTGCCCGAGTAGGGGTTGGTAAATATGGGTATGGGTTAGATAGTACCCCTACTTTTCTACAAAGATGGCTTTGGCATTAAATAACCTATGAAGGTTGATATGTCATTAAACAAAACCAATCAAACCAACCAGTCAGTGATCAAGTGTCGACCAGAGCATGATATTTAACAAGATAGTTCGGCAGACCAAAAGTATAATGAGCTACATCCTCATTGAGAACTCACTACTGTAGCCTTATGCCAGACAAAGCTAAACTTAGCATATTTTTCACCTGTGCCAGAGGTCAAGTTTCAAGTCTAAGGAAAATCTTTTAATGCATAACCCCCCTCTCACCATTCTCCACTTTTTTCTTTTTTTTTTTTTATTATTTAACCTTGAGTCTAACCCAGACAACGTGATAGAAATGGGAAGGAGGAAAATAATTGCTGACAGGTGGAAAAAAAAAGAACATCAACAAGTCACTAATTACAGGTGAGGATAACTGTATAATGAATTGTTCACCAGGAGCAAAAGAATGGAAGCAGAGAGAAGAGAGGGTCAAGTACAGTGAGGAGAGGGAGAGGGAGTAGAAGAAAAAGGAGAAAGATGAGAGAAAGATGAGAGAGAGAAGGAGAAATAAAAGAGAGAAAGTGGAGAAGAAAGAAGAGAGAAAGTGGAGAAGAAAGAAGAGAGAAAGTGGAGAAAGATGAGAGAGAAAGAGAGAGGGAGAAATAAAAGAGGAAGGTGACAAATAGATGAAAAAGCAACAATAATAAGATGGAATCAAATGAGTAATAAAATGCTTCATCCAAATTTTAAATCAGAGGTTCCCAACCTACAACCTATTGACTCCTACAACACAACTCTTGCATCCACGTCTATCTTGCTTACAATTATGTCTATTGCAAAGTTAAAACAACCAAGTCTAAGATCATATCTATATCTCAACACAAGATCAGTTTGATCAGTCAGTTGGAGCTGAAGAATACACTGACTGCGTCTCTGCAAAGAGGTAGAACCCCCCACTCAATGAGAGTCCTGGATATGACACAAAACAATCTGATGGTGAGGCTCAAGTAATGCTGGGGCTTTGGGGAATGTGGAGCACCTCTTCATTGCCATTGCTCCCAGGTCCACTCTGGCCCGGAATGGTAGCACCTGATAGGGCCCTATCTATGGGTTAAATAGAACTAACTGCATACTTATGTTAAAATGAATTGCTTAAATTAGAACTGTTTGACTAAACTGAATAGCTTGAAAAAGAAATATATTTCTGTCAAATAAACTGTACTTACATTTAAATTGCATGTTTATGCTAAACTGAATTGTTTGAAATGGAACTGTTTTTGACATTGAAACTGTATTTACACTGAACTGAATTGTTTAATATAGAACTGTTTTGACATTTAACTGTGTGTAAATAAAATCTGTACTTACACTAAACTGATTTAGCTGAATTAGAACTGTTTGACTAAACTGAATAGCTTGAAATAGAAATGTTTTTCACAATTAAACTGTGTACTTATACTAAACTGAATTGTTTGAAATAGAACTGATTATTTACATAAAAATGGATTTGGCATTAGATAACCTACAAAGGTTGATATGCCATAAAACCCAACCAACCAACCAACCTATTGCAAACTTAAAACATCTAAGTCCATGATCATATCTATATCTCAACACAAGATCAGTTTGTTCAGTCGGTTGGAGCTGTAGAATAAACTGACTGCGTCTCTGCTGAGGGTTAAGACCCCACCCCAACGAGCATCCTAGATATGACATTAAACAATCTGATGGTGTAGTTCCAGTAATGCTAGAGCTCTGAGGAATGTGGCATTCCTCTTCATTGCCATTGCTCCCAGGTCCACTCTGTCCTGGAGTGGTAGCACTTGGTAGGGTCCAATCTATGGATCAAATAGAACTAAACTGTGTACTTATGCACAATTAAATTGTTTGAAATAGAAATGTTTTTGTGTGCCAAATTGAATTGTTTGAAATAAAACTGTTTTTTGGCATTTAAACTGTTTACTTATTGTTGTGGCCCTGGAAAGGGTCACTAATGAAAACATAAACATGGATATTAGATAACAGATTATATTACACAAGAAAGATAGAGTTACATAGAAAAGGTAAGAAGTCTTGTACTGTTCGGATAACACCGATATTGATCTGTCTCTGGTAGCAAAATCTCTGGTACTAATAACAGTGAGAAGAGTCCATTATAGTAAGATGGGTAAGGTTCCCACAACACTTATGCGAAACTGAATTGTTTGAAATAGAACTGTTTATATGTATAAAATGGATTTGGCATTAAATAACCTACAATGGTTGATGTGCCATAAAACCAAACCAAACAAGATCAGTTGTTCTCAACCTTTTAGCATCCTCCATGCACCAATCTTATCATGTCAGAATGCCATTCCCCCCCACCCCCCACCCACTTCCAAGATTGTTTGACTCAAAAGGTTCTTTCCAAATACTATGTATAATAATAAAAATGTTTTTTTTCTATATTCATACAAAAAATTCATTATAATTATTGTGACATTATAAGCTCTCCTTTGGTTCCAGAGGTCCATATATTTTGGTTCCATAATACCTACGTGTGTAGGTACAGCCATATATATATATATATATATACACACACACTTACTCACCCACATGAGTAGGATGTGACCCAAGGTCCTTTTTTTAAGTGGAGTTTAACAGGTTTGACTTCAGAGCGCCTACTTTTTCCAATAACAGTTGTCATACCAAGGTTAAAGAGCCCACCCTGCTCTACTATTTACCCATAGCTGGAGAGAGAACAATTGGATTCATACCTTTCCCAAAGGTATTAGTGCTATGTGAAATGCAAACAGCCTTGTCTAGGATTTGAACTCTGGTTGCAGCGTCTATTTCCTACAACGGAAACTATTACACCATAAATACCTCCACATGTTGAACAGACCTGTAGTTTTGGGAATTGGCATAGTGCATCCATACGTATATGCATGTGTGTGTGTGATCAAGGGTTTCTACTAAATACACCTGCTCAAGCTGAATCACTGCTGGATTGCCTAGAACAGACAGCACGAAGCATCAGTCTCTAAGTGAACTCTCGTAAAATTGATGTACTTACAAACAAGATGGTGCCATTTCCACACAAAATGGCAAGCCTCTTAAATTCATAGAACATTTCACATACTTTGGTAGCAGTATCTCATTTACACAGAGTGATAGGGATAAGAAAGGCATGGCTGCTATACAGGTTATGAACTATATGGAAATCTAATTTCTCTGATGGAATAAAACAGAAACCATTTCAAGTTGTAGCTGTGTTAGTACTACTGTATGGTTGTACCATTTAGACTTCAGCTCCATGCTGTTTTGAACAAACCCTGGAAGCAGCATTCCACAAAACCGCAAATGATCAGCCAGTTACCTCCCCTCTCACAAACCATTCAAGTAAGACAAACAAAACATGCTAGACACCACTGGAGAAGTAGGTAGGTTGGTTGGGTTTAATAGCATATCAACACCTGTAGGTTATTTAATGTTGAATCCTGTTTATATACATATATAAAAAATATATGATTTGTAAACAAATAATTTTTAGGTAACCATTTTAAACAACACTGAGATCATTTATTTGCACACAGTTAAATGTTTAAATGATTGAATTTTTTTATCTGACCCATCTAGGTCAGAGTGGACCTGGGAGTAATGGCAATGAAGTAGTATTCTACATTCCCTAAAACTCAAAACTGGAGCCTTATCATCAGATGGTGTTGTATCCCATCCAGGACACTCAGCGGGGGAGGGGGGTATCCCTCTGCAGGGATACAAGTTAGCATATTCTACAGCCTTAGACAATTTGGCTTAGAGAAATAGGAAGTGACATTCTCCTGTGGACTCCTATATATGGACACACCAGCATTGGCCGACTAGCAAACACTAAAATTCATCAGCCGAGTGCAGACACTGGATGTAGTCTAGAGGACCAACCGAGAGCCAGGGCTGATAGGGACGGATAGTGAGAGTGTGTTAAGCTAATCCATGCTACCCACCCAATATGAGATATGACAATTTTAATAAGGAGAATCATATTTTAATCCCCCCACCAAAAAAAACCAAAGGACCTTACCAACCAGTACTTTTTAATAGCAAAAACTGGTAAAATTTTACTAAGACTTTACAAAAATGGGAAGATAAACAGCTAAGTCCGATTTTAGTTGGGTTTTTATTTAAATATAATTCCTCTTTTTAAAATTATTGTTATATTTAGTGTATGGTAGCAAGGAAAAGACAAACACAGGTTGAAAGTTTTTTTAAACAATCATATTAACAAAAGGGAAAAACAAGGCGATAAAGTGGAGAATTAACTGTACAAATTTGTAGTGTACAATATCAAGTGAAAGAGTGAACATGGTGTGTGTGAAGCCAGAGTTCATTGACGGTCATGTACGTTATAAGTTAAGAAACTCACTTGGTGGGTAGGGTGGTAAGGGTATCAGATGATCTTTGTGGTAGTAGCACTTGT
Source organism: Sepioteuthis lessoniana (assembly GCA_963585895.1). NCBI lineage: Eukaryota > Metazoa > Mollusca > Cephalopoda > Myopsida > Loliginidae > Sepioteuthis > Sepioteuthis lessoniana. Next base: position 53,900,532 of record OY757945.1, on the reverse strand, counting down.
GGACAGGGTGGCGTTGTAGCTAAGTCAGCAGCTGTTCACAGCAGGTGGTGTGTCAAAAATCCATCAGAGTTCAGATGGGTTCTTCTCGCCAACCCTCAGTAGGGCTGGTCTGGCGCCTTTGAAGATTTTCATTGCTTAAATAGCTACTCTTTGGATCAAGTTGGTTCTGGGAAATTTTTTAGGGGGAAGATTTATGATTAGCTGAAAAAGGGTATTTTGTTAATGTGAATTAATTTCTTGTATTCTCGCCCAGAAGCCCTGCACGGAGCCTCTAGCGCAAAGACACATTTTATTCATTGTTTCGGCAGCAGCCGTCAGACTAACATCCGGTCGAATGCTACCCTTCTGCAGCCATGTGTAGGTTTTTGAATGAAATCGTAAATCGGGAGAGATCTGAATCCTGCTATATAACATTATTTTGTGGTTCTTTAAAATGATAAAACAATTTTTCTTATTAAGTTTTTTTTTCAATCTTTTATTTTCAATTTATGAGCTATTAATTGGTTTCCTTATTCTAATCAGCCTCTAAATTTGGTGGTGCTTTTTTATATTTAATTACTTCTCTATGTAACATTTGTTTACAATGGTTCAGGAGACTGGGGTTCAATCCCAGGTTGAGTCATACCAAAGACTCAAAAAATGGTACTTGATGCAGCCTTGCTTAACACTCAGCACTATAAGGTAAAGATCAAGGATAAAGTGGAGAAATCCAAGGAATGGTGTAGCACCCTCCCCTACATCTCGGTGTAGTAGCTATTGAAAACGGAGCCTTTGGGTCACCCTTGACTAAAGTTGCCAACTTACTTTTCTTACATTTATTAGCAGGTCATTGGCCTAATGAGTAGAGTGTCCGCCAATGGTCTGGGAGACTGGGGTTAAATCCCAGGTCGAGTGATACCAAAGATTCAAAAAATGGTACATGATGCTGCCTTGCTAAACACTCAGCATTATAAGGTAAGGATCAAGGGTAAAGTGGAGCAATCCCGGGAATAGAGTAGCACCCTCCCCTACACTTTGGTGAAGTAGCTATTGAAAAGGGAGCCTTACTCATTATTTGCTGTTGTATGCCATTAACATTCCTGTAATTTATAGATTTGACTTGTCTGATTAAATTGGATTCAAAAGTATTTACGTGGTGAATTCAATAAGTTTCCAGACTTTTTTTGTACAGGCATTTAAAATTGTCAGACTTTTGAAGATTCATTATGTTATTGCTATACATCTTTTGAGATGACTGACCAATTTTTATGATTTCAGTTTCAAATGAAAAGCTACAGCAGGAATTGGAATACACCCTACTAAAGCCTGATTATCACAACTGGTGAATTTCAAAAATACAATCTGGACATAAGGACACTTTAGAAAAACGATAGGCAATAAAATTCTGTTTTAAACTTGGTAAAAATGCCACAGAAACGTATGGAATGCTTCAGACTGCTTTTGGAGCATCTTGCATGAATTGAGCATGAGTTCTTGAGTGGTATAAGAGATTCAAGGAAGGCAGCGAGTCTGTGAGGGATGATGAGATGTGTGGGAGGAGTAAGGAAGTCAATACACCACAGTTGATTAGTCAAAGGGTTAGGGTTACTATGTTGAGGTTTTAAGGGAATTCAGGAAAAGATTCCGTCAGATGAGGCCAGCACTCATCAAATCGGCTCAGTGGCATTTCCACCAAGACAATGTACCAGTCCACAACTCCATCCTTGTCACAGACTATTTGACCAAGCTGGGCATCAAGACAGTTCCTCAGCCTCCCTCTAGTCCAGACCTCGCTCCCTGTGACTTTTGGTTATTCCCTAAGCTCAAAGGCTGTTGTTATTGCAGCCAGAGGAGATTACTTTGAAGGGGACAAGAGTTTCATGTGTGTACTATCAATAAAAGTGCCCTTATGAAAAATGCCTATATATATATATATATATATATAACCATATCTCATATCAAGTATTCCTATCTACATTTTTCTTTTTTTTTTATTCTGAATTGAATTACCATGACCAGAAAATGTGGCGAACACTTACACATGACATACGGAAACACTGGACAGCTGTTTTGACCTTATTAGGTCTCATCAGCAGTGTATACCATGATCTCCACCACCGGAGATTGAACCAGCGACCACAGATTGCAGAGCCAAAACTCTACAACTGAGCTATCAATCCATATCGCAAACGAGTGACGCCAAATTAACTAGTCATGGTAATTGCACAGCCAATTAACCTGAATGTGTCTTGCAAGTTACATCTGTACTTTTTATAGAGCACACAGTCACCTCCAGGGCCACGTTTTCTCAAGAGGATTAGAAATACGCATCTGCATAATGACGGTAATTCAATTCACAATATAATTCCTCTACTTAAAAAAAGAAAAAAAAAAAAAAAGAAACAGACGATGGAATTCATAAAAAAAATTTTTTAAATAAAAAAAATAATATATATATATATATATATATACACACACACACAAACTGATATTGGTGGAGTGGGATTCAATAAAAGAAAGAACAGACTAAAAACATCTGTACAGCTTGAAAAAGATCAATCAGAACTGCAAAGAAGGTGCCCGTGGTATATTGGTTATCGTCGTAGAAAATGGACACGGCGACACGAGTTCAAATCCTGGATGAGATCGATTGCATTTCACATAGTACTAATACCCTTGGGAAAGGTATGAATCCAATTATTCTCCCTCCATCTATGGGTAAATAGTAGGACAGACTGGGTTCTTCA